>QWTY01000620.1:14083-59964 GCA_008033365.1 Pseudorectes ferrugineus | reverse complement strand
CTTCCCTTCCCTTCCCTTCCCCGCCCGCGCGCCCCCTGGCGGCGGGAGCGCTCCCGACCCCCCCCCACACCGGCGGCAGCGCCCCCTAGCGGCGCCGGCGGGAAGCGCGGCCCGAGCGGCGCGCGCGGGGGGGCGGGCCCGGCTGCCTGGGCGCGTGCGCGGCCCCGCCCCGCAGCGCGTGCGCGGCGGGAGCATCCCGGGTCGGCGCGCGGGGGGACGGCGGGAGAGTCTGGCAATGGTGCTGGACACTCTGGCCCGCATCGTCAAGGTCCAGCTGCCCGCGTACCTCAAGCGCCTGCCCCTGCCCGAGAGCGTCGGCGGCTTCATCCGCCTCACAGGTAGGCGGGGGGAGCGGGGCCCCCTTCCCGCCCCGGCGGCGCCGTCGGTCCTGCCTGCGATCCGGCTCCCAGCCTTCGCTCCAGGCATCGCTCCCTGTCTCCGGGCCGCGTCACAGAACGGGGAACCCCAAACCTTAAACGGTTGCAGCAGGACGATGATCCTGCGGGAGGTGTAGGTGCCCTGTGGGGCAGGGGGAGCTGTCAGGATGAAGTGCAGGGACAGAGTAAAACATTCGCGTCTGAAATTCCTCTGGAAGCCAACGCCGGCGAGCCAGAGGCCGTGCGCGGAGATGGATTGGGATTTAGCCGGAGATGTAAAGCACGGCCTCTTCCTCTTCTTCACAGGTCAAAGACAGCATCTGTACCGAGTTAAAACAAAAAAATCTCTTTCTGGGAACCTGTCATATACATAAAGTTAGGGTATTGTTTTAATTTCGTAATTTTTGTAAGTATTTTCTGGATGAGGGAGTAAAAATCGCAGTTCATTGATTGTAGCCCTGTCACAGAGTGAGCAAGAAAGAAAAGTGAGTAGTGGCGAATTCTGTGGGTGTTCAGTGCTTTGCACGCTGAGGCTGTGGGTGCCCAGGCTCGGCTGTGATAACACAGGCAGGCCCTCAAGCTGTGTCAAGTGACAGGATTAATTCGGTGATAAGAAAGAAGGAATACTCTCCACAGAAAGCAGAAGTAGAAAAAGTCCTCAAAGTGCAGAATCAACCTTATATCTTGCAGCACTAACACTGTGACTGTAATAGTGTTGGAAAATCGTTACATTTAGAACAGGCACAGTTTATTTAAAGCTGGGTTTGAGTACTTCTTTCTTTCCAGCATGTTTATGCTGCTTGTGAACTGCAAGTCCCATTATCAAACCTCTTTTAAATTAACTGTTCTTCTTCACAACTATTCTCCTATATGAAAAAGCTGTTAATTATGTTTACCAAATAGAGAAATTCAGCTGCTATAAAGTTGGGAAGTAAGGGATAAAACAAACTACAGAACAGTGCTGTTTCTCCTGTTCCTAGTATTTGGCAGTTTCCTAATGAAGTCATTGCCATTGTAACCACAAGTTCACTTAAAATTTGTTAAGCTTAGTAATATTTTAGTATCTTATTGCTGCACATGTCTAACCATGTCTTTCTGTAACAGGATTATTTGTGCAGTGTCTGTATTCTCAGTGTGTAGTAGTAATACAATTTATTCTGAAAACGTCGGAAAGGTTTGGTCTGTAGACCAAAATCAGGACTTTGGGGTTTTTACATAGCGTGATCAGTGAGGGAGAGTTGTTTTGTTGTCACATTGTTTACCCCACTGACTTCAAGGTATTTCCTTGAATTTGGAGGGAGGGCAAGAAGCAAACAACTGATTTCTTAAGTGTAGACCAAACATGTGAAATGTCAGTCCCAAAAATATTAAACAAAAGTAAAAGAAGGAACTGAGTCAGAAACTGCTTTGAGAACTGCTAGGATTTAATGAGCATACCTGAAAAATCCACTGCCTCTAGTTCTTAGTGATTTTTTTGATTGGACTCTAAAAATGGGAAACAAAGGTATATTTGAAACTACATGGCTATAGAGAGAACATTTTTACGGTTTTAATTTTTTTTTCAATAGTAAGCTAGACTAGTATCTGCTGCCATGCTTATTCATCTTCCTCTCAGGGTGAATATGAATGAAAATGGAGGGGAAAAAAGCAAAACTTTTAGCACTTACAAGGTGCTTCAAGTTATGGCATAGGGTAAATGCAATACAGTGAGACTTTTGAGAAGGATATTGTAGGACACTGCATCCTAGGCACCTAAATTAAAAAATTATCATCTCTTAGTGCTTAAGGGTTATTGAAAGTCATTGAAATGTCATTGCTCATTGAAGAGTCGTGTACTTACTTGCACGCAGAGCTGCTGTCAGTCTTAAGTTTCATCTGAGAAAATGATTGCTTGAGCAAATGCTGCATCTTCTGTGTTGTTGTGGTCTTTGTCCTGTCCTAAGGTTACAATCCTCAAAGAGCAGGGGATTCCCAATCGTGGGGTTATTTTGCAGTGAATTGTCATTAGGGAAAGACTATTAGACAATAGAGAAAATTAGGTTAATTTTCCATTTTGTGTTTGCTACTATTACAAATTACAGAGTATATTCTTTGGCAAATGGCATACTTTGCTTCTTTTTGGAAAGTGAGAAGTATCATTGGTCTAAAACCATTTAAAGTGCGTTAATGTTTGCCCTTTGGTGGCATCTATTGAACTTAATCAGGGACCAGCACTATGAAACACTCGCTAGCATAGACCTTGTTTGCAAATGCAGGCCAGAATCCAGATTTGGAACAGTGCAGTCTTTTCTTAACTCTTTCATTGCTTCTGTAAACTCTCATTAGCTTGCAGGCAGATGCAACTTCAGTTCCTGTAGTGCATCAGCTGTAGAAACAACAGACCAAAAGTATACGGAGCACCTTGGTTTTTTTATAGGATGTTATATAGTGTGCTGATTAAAGATCTGGACACCTGTTGTTCGTTATGACCTTACCAAACCAGAATGAAAAACTGCTTGTTGGAAGAGAAAGACTGTTAACATCCAGTGCAGGTAAAAGCACTCCTGAAGGTAAAAGCAGTGAGGGAGGAAGGAAAGAATGTTTGACCTTAGGTTTGAAAGTAGATTTGTAAATTATCACGCTGTGCTGCTCAGAAGCCTCTTTCAGTGTCTTGTCATAGCTGCTTTAGCCTTCCCGTCTCAAGTTCAGTGAAATGAACAGCGTTGTCTCGTGCCAGCGTTGCTTTTTGTCCTGGAAGATGTCATTAAAATGGCACAGACATTCACCTCAAAATAGCAAACAAGCAAAAACAGTCAGGATAGATCTGCTTATTAGTTCTGAAAAGAATGTAATTAGTAAGTACTTTGAATTTGCATGAAGAATGTCATCAGTTTAGAGAATATACAAGCACAGTTCAAATATTCCTTTTGACTGGTAGTTAATACTTGTTAAAATTTTGGTTTGCAGTTGAGCTGTTACTGTAAGAAGCTGCTTTTGGGTCTGCATAGGGTTATTCCCACAAAAATTAGCTGAAGCATAAGTCAAAGATACCAAAGGAGTAGTTGATGGAAGACAAGCAGGGAACACCGGCTTTGATTTTACTCTCAGTGGCTGGTCTGTACCTTTGTTCACAGTGTCTGTGTTTCTTGGATGTGTTACTGTTGGACTAAAAATTAAGACAACCTCTCCTTGAAAATGTCCGTGGCCTCAGCTTCTTGGAATTCTCTGGTTTCTGATACTTTCCAGGACTTATCTTTGGGATTGGTCTCTATCTAACACAAGTCTGAAGACTAACCTGTTTGATACACTACTCTTCATTTCTGGCTCCAAAGTCTGCCTCTCCCCATGCAGCAGAACTGATAAGGAATATCCAGAATCAATGTAATGGCTGAATTCTGAGTTGTTGTGAAAATAAGTAGTCTTGTGAATTGCCTTACATTTGCTTCAGAAAGGTATGAATGGCTTCAAAACCAGAGCAGTCTACACTTGTGGGGAGACATCATTGCATTAGTTTGGGTGAAGGGTTTTTCCCATCCCTGCTCACCCAGCCCAAAGATCTCTGACAGTGTCTTGTATCTCATGCCTTAGAACATGATCATGTTGATTTTTCAGTTTAAACATAGAAGCTTCAGGCAGTCTTTTGGCAATAACAAGGCAGTTTATGATTAGTGTACACATGAATGTAATCGGGGGCTTTCTAGAGACTCCCAGATCAGAAGCAAGCACAGAATGTACTGGCTAGTGAGGACAGAACTATTTATCAGCAGTCAGCTTGGTACAAATATTAAATAATAACCATCCTAAATAATAGCCTTGTACATCCTATTCATTTTTTTCCTAATTTCCTTTCTCAGAGGTTACAGCTTTCATGTTCCTCTTTCACTTGAATGAATCCAATTGGCTGTGAGTCATCCATGGACGTGACTACTGTTCTGATTTTGATGCTGTATCAGAGTGTGAGACGTGTCCTTTTTGTGTGTCAGTCTTAGCCCAGTTATATTCATCACACACTCGATAGATGCCCTGGTCCTGGTGTGCCTCCTGGAACGTCTGTTCTGTCTTGGAGTTCAGAGGAGTAGCTTTGTAGAAATCCACATTTTTGTCAACAGTCAGGTTAAATACAAAGTTTGGATTTTTTTTTTCAGTGACCAAATATTTTTCCTCTCTTTTGAAATACATTCCAAGTCAGTCCTTCAGGTAAGGTCAGAAAGTGCATTTGGATTCCTGATGGAATTGATGGAGTGTTCTGGAAAAGTAATGATAGAAAAGGCAAACAGGCACTGCTGTCCAGGAAGCTCAGGATTCTGTGTAGCTGAAAACATTTAAGTATCTCAGTGTTAATTAACATTTAGGGCTTGCAGCTTGTTGGAGGAACTAAGAAAAGAGCACCAGAGATTAATGTATTGCAGTGAGCCTTAGTGAATGTTGTGAACTGTGGTGTGTAGGGACTGCTGCAAGTGCAGTTGGGAAACGACTACTGAGGCTTCTTGCAGTGTCTTTAGCATTTATGCAGCTGTGATGCATTTCCAGATAAATGCACTAAATGTGGCTGTCACATCAAAGGCAACAAAGAACAAAAAATTAGTCCCACGAATTATTTTTGTTACATGGTCTGGTTCCAGAAAACTCAAATCCTTAAGAAAAATCCACTGGATTCTAACTGGAAAAGTGTTAGCATAAATGTGTGTTTTACTAGTACAAATAAAATCAAGCTATACAGAATAATGTATTTTCTGAGAGCTACAACCCACCTGGCATCCTTAGCCTGCTCTGTTGTGTTTTCTTTCTTGTACATCTTCATTTCAAAAAACAAATTGTAGAACAAAATCTTGCTATGTTCTGATCCTAAATAATTTAGAAGAGTAACTTGATTACAGTGACTTGTCTTAAAAAGTGCTTGTGCAGCTATTTGTGCTCCAGCTCATTATTTTTAAACCCTCTTCTATGTGAGTGTTTAGATTTAATATATTCTCCAAAAATTTAGAAAAATGCTCTCAACCTTTAGTGTACCATGGTATTCAAATTGCACTGGAGTATTGTCACAGCATGTTTTAATGTAAAAGTGGATTCACCATATATATATATAGATCTTCTGTCTGTGTTTATATATATGTATAAATGCCAATTATTGATGCATTTCTTAAAAAGTCTAGTAGGTCTTCTCTCACCAGTATGCCTAGAAGATTTATAATGATGTAGCAAGGCAGCCAGATCTGCAGTAGATACTTTTATCTTTTACCTGTACTTGAAAGAAGTTCCTTACCTTGGTAAAAAGCAATTTTCTGTCACTTGACCTACTGATCTTAGGTCTTTTTCTTTCTCTATGTTGTAGAAACTTGTTGCAGATCCCTGAGCAAACAGAGGTCTGAAAAATAAAACCAAAAAGATTGGTGAAAGTTTTGCCAGTGCTTTAGGGTTGCCCATTTAAAAAATCTTTTATTTGTTTTGTATTTATTATCTTCTATTGAATCATCTTTCAGAGTGATAAAATTCAATTTCAGAAGAAATTCTAGGAGTCAGAATTTTACTTTGGCTACGGTAAATCCCAGGATTTAATCTTTGTCTTTTTTTTTTTTTTTCCCCTTGAGACTTACCAATGGAATCTTGTTTGCCCTGAGGGCCCTGCTGACTGAGCAGCCCCATTCCATACCCTCAGCCTCAGCCATGTGAAAGTAGCTGATGCTGCACCATCCTGGAGTAGTGTCAAGAGCCACCCTAAATCCCACCTTATCTTCAGTTTCAGAATGGCTGCGGTTACTGCCTTTCCTGGGCGTGCTGGCCTTGCTCGGTTACCTTGCTGTTCGTCCCTTCCTCCCCAAGAAGAAACAGCAGAAGGATAGCTTGATTAACCTCAAGATCCAGAAGGAAAATCCAAAAGTAGTGAACGAGATAAACATTGAAGATCTGTGCCTCACTAAAGCTTACTGCAGGTGTTGGCGTTCGAAGACGGTAAGACATTGTGCTGCTGTAGGATTAGAGATTGAAACTTGTGTATTTTTGTCAGTGCTTTGGTGTGGATTGCTCTGTGCTGAGCTGTGGCCTTTGCCTGGAGGTGGAACACGTTCCTGAGTTTTGTAGAATGGCACAGACCTATCTACATGGAGAAAGCAACTGTAGAAACTTGAAAGAAACACAGTAGGGCTTTTCTAGAAAGGTTTAGAGAGTGACCACATGTGAGTAGAATAAAACCAAGCAAACCTGTTTACTATTTGGAAATATATTGCAACTAAATAAAAGATAACTACTCTTACTTTGCAAAAAGACAATGCTTAGAAAGTTGTTCATATTAGAATGAAAATAAGGCTGGGCCTATGTTGATGAGGGAGATTCCCATCTTGTCCAGAGCAGTGAGATGACTGGTTTGGATAGTCCATATCCCCCAAATCAACTAGATGTAAATGAGTATATTTCATCTAGCCTCAATTTTAATTTCCTGATTCAGTTTTGAATGTCCTGACCACACTCTGGTTTTGTTCTCTCTGGACTGAATGCTTTCCTTTTTTAATTTAAAAGAAAGTCTGCCCTGAACTGAAGAAGCTCACTCCACTATTCTCACTTTGGACTAATCACTTCAGCCAAGTATTTCAGCTTTTCTTAAAAAAGTACTTTCTGGTTGCAAATGACTAAATCTAATTAAGAGCACTCTTATTAGCTCCACAATAAATCTTAAACCATTGGTAGCTTTGATGGCTACTTTGTTTGCTGTTCTTTCATGGAAAAGGCTTTGCCCCTGACTTTGTGTCTAAGAGCAGCTATTTTAGGATCTCACAAACTTAGTTACCCATTAACAGTGTTTGTTTTCCTTACTGTCACATGTCCTGTGTCTGATAGGAGACAGGGAGTTGAACCAGGACATCACAGGAGGAACTAGCAACATTATCAAAGTGCTCAGGGCATAGGAGGAAATACAGAAATCACCATGCAGTTGCTGTACAGAGTTAATGCTAATTCCTCGTGTATGTTTTCTTTCAGTTCCCTGTCTGTGATGGCTCCCACAACAAGCACAATGAATTAACAGGAGATAATGTAGGTCCACTAATACTCAAGAAGAAAGAAGTATAGCAGATGTTTAATCTAGATCATGACTGATAAAAAGTCTTTTATACTGTTGTAGTTGGCAAGGGACAGCGTTTTATTACGTGATTAGTATTATTTAGTTTCATGATTGCTGTAGATTTCTTTTTGGAATAAACTGCATTTAGACAGTGATGAATTTGTCACTGTTTTGGTACCTTATTCTGAGAAGAATTTTGCCTGCTTTGGAAAACTGTAAAGTACCTATCTCTGTAAATAAGTCGTTTATTTCAAGAATAAATTGACTTTCTACAACTAAGCCTTTTTTGTATGAACATACAACTATAAAACTGTCACTATTTCAAGTGATGTAAGTGCACTTTTCTGTTGATTTTGTTCTGCTGAGAAATCATGCTTTATTTTGCTTTTCAGGAACAAATTTAACTGTACTTAAGTGGGGGAGAAAAAGATACCAAATTCCTCCTTTGTGAATATATATTGAGGCAGGCAGCAGATCAGTGTTAAGCCATGCAAGCTGAAGGTCTGGCCTGCCTGGTGCCTAAGTGGGCAGTTTGTTGGTCTTACACAAAGCAGCCAGCTCAGACAAAACCCACACTGCTGAAAAGTTCCATACAGCATCCCAGGTGGAGTGCTGGCAGTTCCAGGCCATATGTAAACTAAACTATTGAGCAGGTCAGCCACCAGTGTTAGCCCTTGACTTTGGGCCCTGTGTTGATGGTAAGGAAACAGAATTTTGCCTCCTGCAAGGTCACTTGCACTATAGTCACTACTTTTTGTAACAGGAATTTTCAAGGGATGAATGGGTTAAAAGACAACTGAGGATGCACAGCTGAGCTGTTCTCTTGGCTTGTTACCCATTCAGAATTATTATTTAGGCAAGTCAGAACGTTGCTGTGGTGAGGCTTAATTTCAGATGCAGATAATTACTACTTACCTAACTGCTAGATTTGTAATTAATTATTCTGAAGTGCTCTATTCTCCCATGAAATAGTGTATCCATCAGTTTAAAAATTGAAATTTGATCCATGCTACAGTTTTAGACAATGGTACAAAGACAGATTTCACCTGTTCCTTAACAGCATTTCATTTGACCCATTGTTAGGTGGGAAGCCCTAGAGCTGTTGCCAAAGGTGATCACCACAGTGCTGAAACAGAAAGCAAGTCAGAAAGCTGTTCTCACATAAGGGCTCTTGCAGCAGCAGCAGAATTAAGGTAGATCATTCCTCCTCCAGTTGTGACAGTTGTGGTTCTAGGTACCAAAACCTCTTGCCTTGCAGCAAAAGATGGCAGATTAGGATGTGACTGGGTGTTAAATGCCTTCTTCTACAAAGTGTGCAACAGAACCATGGTATAATGTTTATTGTTTAAATGCTTCATGGTGGTCTTACCTTAATGGATGAGCAAACCATAAATGTATTAGGATATAACATTTATAATAGAGAAAAATATATAAAGGTGAGTGTCTTATATTCAGTTTTCACTTACAAATGTATATAGAACACCAAGCCCCTTGGGTTTGGTGAAGAAATTACTGTGAAATGTAAAGACCTGTCTTTGATGGTTTTTTTCAGGCTTTAAAATCCAGAGTCTACTGTAGCAGACTTATTAGGCATAGGCCTGTATGTGCTTCCAGCTTTTATCAGGATACTTTTGTATTCAAATACAAAACATTTTCCTCTGAAATCAAAACCAAACCTGTTAAATTAAGACAAACCTTGTTAAAGTGAGTAATACAGCAACATGGTTTTGTTTCTCCCAAAAAGCTCCTTGAAGAGAAGGACAGTGTAAGGTTTAACCTCTTGACTCCATCTTTAACACAGCTTGATTATGTAATTATTTTTTTCTCCCTACTTGCTCTTAGATGAGATAGTTTAACAGCAATCTACAAACATGGCTATAGGATAAACAGGGACAGTTTTTTTGTTTGTGCTTATGTCTGTAAGGGAATGGAACACATTTGTAGTGTTGCAAGAGCAAGTCACAGTTCCTTTTTAGAAAGGACATTTTAGTAATTTCCTCAAGATAAAAATATAATGAGAACCACAAGCAAGATAAATCATCATTTCCTTGCATTTCAAAATCTGTCAAGGTAACACTGTCTCATGTCCATGGAACTTTCTGTAGAAAATCTCGAAGAATTTACTAATCCGCTTATCTAAAGTCTACAGAGATCGACAGCTAAAAGCTGAAGTGCCTGTACAGCTCTGTATCTCACCAGCAACTGAGCAAGTTGAACCAATTACCTGACTTTTCTAATCTAATTGGGAAGTTCCACACAAAGGAATAAATTTGCCCTAAATGCTAATAAAGACCAGAACTGAGGTAGTAGGACCAGGTCTTCAGTCTTGATGCAAAATCTGGGGAAACTGAAATCAGCATGTTGTGATACTTATTTACTCTACAAGAACAGCAATGTTTGCCTTTCTTTTCATTATTAATTTGAACATAGTTATAACAGACTACAAATAAACTTGTAAAACAGGTTGAGAGAAAGGTGTCTGACTTGGGGCAACTACTAGACAAAGTAAATGTAATTGAAGTGCAATTGACCAAAAATTTGATCTCTTGCACTCTTTATTTAAAAAGCAAGATGTAGAAACTATCGTCCATTTTGTGGCTGTATTACACCATGACTTTCACAGTTAATTTTAGACTTCAGTTTAAATTCCATGAAAAGCTCAATTTGGCTGAAAAAGAGAGAGTAAGCAGTGATTATAATCACATTATCATCACATCCCCTGGCCTGCGCGACTCCCTGCTTCCAGATGGCCAATTTCTGTCTTTTCCCATATGCTGCCTGCTGTAACTGCCGGATGCTGGCTGCTGGGAACACTTTCTGCTGTCAGACCTTTCTGCTGCAGAGGTTCTCGTGAACCTTCTGGAACAGCACGCTCAGAGTTCCCCCACACTATGCCTGTGATGATGTCTGCATGACAGTGGGACTCTGGTTATCAGTTACAGCACATGTGCTTTAATTTTATTTCCTGCAAATAAGAGACTACCATGCCATAATGATTTTATTGGCTTGAATTTATGCCTTATTCAGTAATGATTTCCATGGCATTTTGTTGAAAGGGAGGTGGTCTTTAATGTCATGATTCACCTGCACTGTCTATGATAAAAAGTGAAATCAAATCTCTCAAAGTTGGTTGCTATTTAAAAGGAGCTGAAATTGTCATGATACTTACAAAAAACCCAGTCTCTTAGGGTCTTAGTCCTGATATAATATATCCTTTAATGAAAAGATGCAAGTGTTTTCTTCCTTTCTGGAAGACAAGGAGAGGAACATTATAAAGCATTAAAGCTTTTAATTTTAGATCTGCAGGTCTATGTAGTAGCTTCAACCTGATTCTTTTTGAAGATTTAATAAAAGCTGGGGAAAGGGGTCTCATGAGAAATACCCACATAAAATGGCGGGGAAAGAAAAATTGATTCAATCTCATTTAGATTAGCAAAAAAGATGACAGTTTTCACTGGTATAGCTTATTCAGGCACTCAGAATGGTGGAAGTGATCTAATGTGTAATTGAGAGTGCACTGAGGTTAAGGGAACATGGTAAATCCCATTTATGAGATGCAGTTATGCTGGTGAGGAAGTATTAGAGGCTATCATGAACAAGAGCTCTTTATCAGAGGTTTGCTTTCGTACTTAAAGGTGTCCAAATTTAAAGGGCTGTAATCCTTACAACATCACACTTCTGTTATCGAACACATTCCAAATTTGGCATAGTGATCCCTGTGGGAGGATTCTACTTTTTATAAAACTTTACAGAAAAGTGAACTCCTGTATAGTTCCTGATAGTTCTACTTAAGTAGAACTATTTTATAAAAAGACAGTCACTGATGAACTGAACACTGTATTCCCTCATCTTGTCAGTTAGGCTTACCAACATTATAATTTCCAAATACTTAACCTCCTATTAAAAACTACACCTATTTCACAGAATCGTAGAATCAGTGAGGTTGGAAAAGACCTCTGAGATCGAGTCCAAACTATGACCACCCTGTCAACTAGATCATGGCTCTAACTGCCATGTCCAGTCTTTCCTTAAACACCTCCAGGGAAGATGATTCCACCACATTCCTGGGCAGTCCATGCCACTGTTTAACAATGCTTTCTGTGAAGAAATTCCTGGTAATGTCCAACTTAAACCTCCCCTGGTAAAGCTTAAGACTCTGTCCTCTCGTCCTGTCACTGGTTGCCTGGGAGAAGAGGCCGACCTCCACCTGGCTACACCCTCCTGTCAGGGAGCTGTAAAGTGGTAAGGTGCCCCGTGAGCCTCCTTTTCTCCAGGCTGAACACTCCCAGCTCCCTCAGCCGCTCCTCATAGGACCTGTGCTCCAGACCCTTCCCTAGCTCCGTTGTCCTTCTTTGGACTCACTCCAGCACCTCCATGTCCTTGTAGTGAGTGGCCCAGAACTGGACACAGCTCTCAAGGTGTGGCCTCACCAGTGCTGAGTACAGGGGGGCAATCACTGCCCTGGTCCTTCTGGCCACACTATTGCTGATACAGGCCAGGATGCCATTGGCCTTCTTGGCCACCTGGGCACACACTGGCTCATGTTCAGCCACTGTTGACCAGCACCCCCAGGTTCTTCTCTACTGGGCAGCTTCCCAGCCACTCTGTCCCCAGCCTGGGGTTGCTGTGACCCAAGGGCAGGACTCGGCACTCGGCCTTGTTGAACCTCATTCCATTGGTCTCAGCCCATTGATCCAGCCTGTCCAGATCCCCTGAAGAGCCTTCCTGCCCTTCATCAGATCAACACTGCCACCTGACTTGGTGTCATCCATGAATTTAGTGGAGGTGCACTCAATCCCCTCATCCAGATCATCAGTAAAGATACTGAACAGGACTGGGCCCAGAGTACAGCAGGAGTGCATGTGAAGTAGGCAGAACAGGCACAGAAGTCCAGGGATGACACAATAATGACCAAGCCCAGCACCCTTAACCATTGCTCCAGCTTCAAACCCATCAGGTGCAGTTTGAAAGCATCTTCCTTTCAGGTCAGGAGACAAACTTGAACTGAACTAAAGATGGTACATTCCTGAGGAAGCAGAGAGAGCAGCAGTGTGCATAGTTAGAAAAATACAATGTACTTGACAACTGTTAGGGGAAAACTTACCAAAGAATTTCCTGGTATTTTTATCATTATGCTGGAACTGCAGGCTATGAAATTTAAATACTTCTCAGGAAGCTTTCTTTTTGCTTGGAGAGGAAGGCTTATACAAAGGCATGCATATTGAGCTCTATACAGCTCATCTGTATACAGAGGCATATGACACTCTGCAAATAGTACCGTGTCAACATTAGAAGTATTTAAGTAGTTAAAAGTATTTTTGTACATTTTTTGTTTTGCATACTAAAAATTAGAAGCTAAAATAGAAATTATTAGTTCTTACTAATGCCAAAATCTAGACACATCAAATGTATTCTACACAGTGTCCTGTAAAACGAGTTCAATGAACTGTAGTGTAGAAATCTGCAGGAGGGTGTTGTCCACCTCAGTTACAGGCACAATCTAATAGCCTTACCAAAAATGAACAAAGTAACTTCCAGTTTCCGAGGGATGCTGTACTGACCCCATGCCTCAGAATGGAGGTAGTAACAACTTACTTGGAGCTAGTTATTTGTACAAAATGTAGCAGGGGAAGACAAATTTGCTGGTATCTGTCAAGTGGTACCAAACCTAAAAGGCAAGAGCAGGATTTTGATCAACAGAGATTACTCCTGGCTGTAGGACAGCATCTCTCTCCCTTGACATCATGTTGTGTGAAGGCTGAGGTACACAGGTGAAGCAGCAGCCATCCCAATCCCATACAACCCTCTCCCAGTCCTTATAGGCATCCCACAACCCTCATCCCATTTTCAAGCTCTGTCCTTTTTTCTGCCAGCACCAACACCTGTATTACCACAGTCCATGATGGCCCCAACTGTCTCTTTGAGCATGTAAGTACCACTTGCTGTTCCTTGCTACGACCAGAGCTGACAGTCCCTTGAAGGCACAAAGGAGTGCATCAGCTGTGAGGAAGAACAGCAATAGGAAAAGGCAAGTTTTGGAATACAAATGAGGAAGGAGAGGGAATCACCAACCCACAGCAGGACTTGTTAACTGTGTCAGCAGTCTCTTGGAAGTTGCTTTCTTTGAGTTGTAGAACTTGTCATCTCACTCTTGATGGTTTCAACCATCAAGAAGTTATTCACATTACTCTCCATTTTCTTCTGTTTATATTCCACCTCATGACTCCACTCCATGCCTGAAAAACTCTGACCCTCTCCCTGGCCTCACCACCCACACATTTCAAGTAACTGTTGACTGCTAACTTCTCAGTGACTCACTGCCAGGTCATCTTATTCACTGTATGTTCAGCTATTTCATCTCAAGGCACCATCATCACATAAAAACATTTTATAGAACTTCACCAGGGCTGCTTCAAAAATAGCAGGGGTAACTGATAGTTTTAGTTTCCTCCAGCAAGATTAGAGACATGCCATCTTTACTCAACAAAAGTGTCAGGGCTGAAGGACCAGACTGCTGTAGTTGTCTGTCTTAGGAAGGTTCACAGGCCTCTGCCTCTTCTCCAACCTCAGCACCCTCCTCATCCTCCTTGCTGTTTGTCTGAGCCTTCTGCAAAAGTCTGGGCCCTGCCAAGCCAATAACCAGGGCTCCAATTGGAGCAGTGATCAAGATAGCCAAGAAAGCTACTGTCAGTACATCCATTCCATACTTCTCCAGTTGCTCATCTTGATGTCGCCTTGCTGTATCCAGGGCAAGAGAACCTATTGCAGCCTGCAGGGAAGAAAACATTGCTGAGATGGAGCAAGTAATCTTTAGCACTGAATGAGGGAAAAAGGGGACCTATCATCAGTCAACGTTTCACATAAATTTGACATTTTTAGTACATTCAACCCATTCATTTCTAGGCTGTACATAGCAAAGTAAACATTATATTACACCTATGAGAACAATTTTCACTTGGCTGCGCTTGGAATTTCCTAAGCTAATGAGTTTATCTGGGTGGTTTCCTCCTGTGAAGAACATTGCTTAGCTGCCATTTTATCCACATTTCTGGAGAATGTGTGATTAATGAAATGGGCCAGTATATTGTGTATTGCAGCTGTTAAAATACCACACTTTGAGAATGTATCATGACAATAGTCAACTAGTAGCAGCTTCTGAAAATTTAATTCACTAATGTAATAAGCCTTGCCTGTTTTGATTATTAACTTTTGTTTGCAAGTAATCATGCTATTGAGGCAATGTCTAAATGACTTGACAATCACTGAAATAAAGGAGCAGGAATGTAGCCAGCCTGAGGCATCTCAATTAATATGGCTCTCAGACTACTCCTTACCAAAATAATTACAAACTGAAACCCATTCTGAGTCTCTGATGTGACTGTCCTTGCGGACACTTCATGTGTAAGAGGGAAATGCTTTTACCTTTGAGGGTTTTGAGAGTTCTCAGAATCTGTATGTGAACGCACAATAATCACCAATGGCTGAGAAATTGTTAAACTTCCTGTGGTATATGTACAATTCACTGTCATTATTAAGAGTAAACCAGGATGCAGGCAAAACACCTGCACATAGAAGGTTCTCCACACACTTTTCAAGCAGACTTAGCGTGGTTTAGAATATGAACTGTCAATATACTACACTCTGCTGTCATTGAGCCTGAACCTTTCCCTGCTTACTGCTGTGCTAGTTACAGGGAGCTTTGCTAAGGGAAATAGATTTAGCCTGGAATGAAAGTGATGTTGGATTGTTTACCTGGACAGTGGCTTTGGGAATCCATGCCAGTGAGACAAATACCTTCTCCTTGAAATTAAACCCAGCAAAAGACACCATCAGGAACGTTGCTATGATTCGCACAACTAGGGCAATGCCTAATATAGCAACACAGAGCCCTGCAACAGACAAACACTTCTCAGTACTTTTGTGCATAGGTGCTTCTGGTTTTTGAGGTCAGCCATAGTCTGCTTTGTTTTAGATTTCTTTACAGAGATTCTTTCAAAGCCAGCAATGAAAGCTGGGTAATTTATGAATGATCTTACCAACGGTTTCAGGCCTAAGAGAGGTAACGGATACTTCTGCTCCAATTAAACCAAAAAGAAAAGGTTGAAAGATATTCCATGCAACTGCCACAATTTTTTCTATTTCCCTCTGCAATGAGAACAAAACGAATCTGTAAATTCACAAAAAGATGGCCAAGTAGACACAACAGTTAAGTAATCATAGGACTAAGTGAAAATGTTTCATAAAGATTGTCCAGAATTGCCCCTCTTTCTTTGACCTAAAAGATTCAAAATCAGTTGCACACCTTTTGAAGGTCAGACTGCATCTAGCTGTCCTAGTAAATAAATGTTTGATGTCTTGAGAGGAGAAATAAAAAGCATTGGTGTTTGAACAGTAACAGAGCAGTTTTCAGACAAGAGGAGGAAACGAAAGCATTGCTGACTTTCAGCATTTAGAAAGATGTAATTTCAACAGCTTTTCCGTGAAGTTTCTGAGCCTTTGGGAACTGCATGCTTCAACATGTTCTTCCATTAGTAGCTGAACAGAGTCAGACTCTGCTCATGCTGCACTCAGTCAGAGGCCTCTCTCCATGTCAGCAGGAGCAAAGTTAGTCTGAGCAAGTCTGAAATCACATACCACTAACCAGCGCTGAGCCTTCCACTGCAATATAGTGTATAAAGGCAAAACCCTCTTCTCCCCTCATGTTTGAGCTTTACACAATTTTCCTAAAACAACTGCTGGCAGGATAAACAGGAATCTTCCACTTGTACGAAAAGGTACACATAGCATATGAAATAGCACTTGTCTTTTAATTAAGTGGGTTCTACAATAGCAAATGAACCTTCAGGCTAAAGTATGTGGAAAATATAAGTGCAGTGCTCTGTCACTTAATAATCAGTCCAGGGCCTAGACATGTCCTGTCCTTGGTGTCCTCTTTGGGACTGATTCTGCAACACCTCTTGCACTTCAGTCAATGGAATGGTAGGTTACAGCAATACAAAAACTTCTGTAACGTTAAAGAGAATGAGGTGGAAATATAGGAGATATATAGATATAGATATAGATATATATATATAAAATTTTTGCCTCATTTCTCCTTGTTATTTCACCCTTTGCAGTTCTGGCAAAATAAAAAAAAAAAACCAAAACAAGAAAAAGCCCCCAGAAATCCCTTCTTTACAGATTTCAGTCTGTTTACTGCCCATTTAACTGTTCCAGGAATAGATTCAATGTTCATTGTTTTCTGTAGACGGTGTTTGTCAAGTGCCTTCCACCACAGACAGTGGGAGGCAGTGGCCTTTGAGAAGCTCAGCAGGAAAACCTTGGTAATGTACTGAGTACACAGTATGCAGACACCTCTGGCTCTGTCTGAGAAAAAAGAGCCAAGGCATTTGACATCAATATATTTAAGGCCAAGAAGCTTCATGCGCAGATCAAAAGAATTTAAACTAAGCCTTTATAGACTACATATACTCTTTTAAGGTCCTTCCTCCTGAAATGGTTTAAAAGCTTTTCAATAGAGAGCTTGATCAGCTGTAATGTCTTTAACTAGTTAAGTCCCAAGAAGAGTTTTTCATCCTTGAAAATTGGACAATCATAGTTTCTTTTCATTGTTATAACAAACCTTGAGATCTTAGTGAAGTCAGGGTCTAGATGGGGATAGTAACATGGACTCTGCTATGTTCGATCCTTCCCCTTTTCCTACTGAATGTCACAAAGCTACAGCTGTGGAGAGAAAGATCCCCTCAAAACGTTAAATGTAGATGGTATCAAGCAAAAGAGGCAGTGAGACATAGCAAGGTACAGAAATGCAGAGGAAGTATGCTTAGTACCTAAGAGTGACTAAAAAGCAGTCTTTTTTATGGTTTTTGTATGGCCTTATATCACCATTTATTGTGTGCACCCTGCTCTCTAAGTTATCCAAATTACACTGGCTGGGATTTGGGAAAGATGAGAAAGGATAGTTAATCACTGCTTTTCATTTCACCCCCTCCAAACTACAGGGAACAAACCCTCAGGGTATTCAGGCCATGTCCACAACTGTATCTTGGACACCCATTTGTAAATTTTACCATAAAGTGACGGTGTACAGACACTCACAGAGCTGGGAATTAAAGCTTTGGATTGCCACTGTCAAGTGCCTTCACAACTAAGTCTCCTTCATATAGCTTAAGATGTCTAAGAAAAGCTGAGCATTTCTCAATCAGTATGCCAGGCTCTATATTGGCATACATATTGCACTACTGACGTACATGGTAACTGTCTGGCATGGGAAATGCTGAAGACTTCCAAAGTAAATGTAGAATGTGCTGCTTGGTTTGGTGGGGTTTTTTTTGCTTGTTTGTTTGGTTTTTAAATCTGTACACCCCCTAACGCTTCCAAATACACCATTAGCACTCCTGACAGAAATTCAAGCTCCTGTCAGGCTGTACATTCACCAGACTTTGGTTATGGTATGTTTCTTATGTAAAAATTCACCTTTTCATCAGACCATCCCACACCTGCGACAAAAGCTAAGACTAATGTGCAGAGCCCTCCTGATCCAGGGAAGCCAAAGTAGATGCTGCCAAAAACAGCAAACATGGACAGTCCAAGTACAAAATATGATCTCTTCCATGCCAAAGATGCCTGCAGCCAAGGAAAGAGAGAAACAAAAAAGTAAATTTCTTTCAGAAATGGAGGAAAAAAGTTACTCCTGTTAATTTTGAAAAGAAGAACTTGAAAAGAAAAATACAAATTGATAATTTTGAAGGAATCAAAGCTTTCAAGTGAGACCTGAACTGCTTGGTTGGATTGAGTATTTTTTTTGGACATTAATTCCTAAGAATACAAATTTTGAAAATGTAATATTTTTTTCTTCTGCCCATCCAAAATCTTATTGCCAATAGGCTATTTTTATCACAAAAACATGATGCTCTGTTCCAGCAGCTCTACCTTAACTCTGCGATAGCAAGATTTTCTACCTGTGCAGTCAAATACTACAACAGTTTATCCAAGGAAAGGTGAAATCTTTGCCACCAGATGTTTTTAAGGGCAAGTCAAACATTTGCCAGGAACAATCTAGTTTTATTTCATCCAGTCTCACAGCAGACAGTTATCTACCATTGCTCCTCATTTCTATCGAACTGTTTAGCTCTAGTATCACAGTTCTTACATTATTTAATAAGAAAATTTGGTGCCACTGAGGGCAATAGATGCTCTGAATACTGACTTCGGTAGTCCAGAGCATATCTACATTCTTCCACAATTTTCTGTACATTTAATTATCCCTCGATAGAAAATTCATCTACCACTTTCTATAAATGTAATTTTTATGGAAAGTAACACATTCTAATTAATACTAATGATATGGTCAATCACTTAAAACCTCCAATACATCTGCTTTATTAATTTTTAATCTTAGGCCGACTGGATACATCTTAAAGAATTAAATGTGTCCTGCATCAATCTAATAAATTATTATTTTACCGTCTGCAATGGGTATCAGACCCTTCCTCCTTTACATGTGGACATTTCCATTACCTTCAATGAGAGCAGGATGGTGAGCTGGATTCCAAACTTCCATCAGGAAGGACTATGAGATCATACATTATTATTGCTGCAGTAAATAAGTAATCACCTTTAAAACACATCCTCACTTGATAGGTTTTGCAATCTGGAAGCTGCTAGCACTGTAAAAAGCTTTCCCCAAAACCAGCTTCACAGGAAGCTTGCAAATTAGTAACTAAAGAAAATAATCCCTTAGCAAAGAATCTCTTTATTATAATTTTTTTTTTTTTTTTTACTGGGTTTTTACCTGATCATGGCTTGGGAAATATCGAATAAACATTCCCAGAATTCCCCCAGCTGCTATGCCAACTGCAACCTCCAGCACTCCACGGAGCACATTGTACAGAGTAGAACCTATTTGGCAAAGGAAAATCGTGTTCAGTAAGCCATACACAGACCCTTCACTCAAACCACGCTCTAGACCTACGAGGGTGATTCCAGGACAGTGTCTGCTTTAAACTACTTGGGGCAAGGGAGTTCAGGAGGGAACCTATAGGCCTGAAGGAACTGGATGGTGCTACTTTCTTTCTCTGAAAGCTCATGCCAAGAAAGTGTGCAAGAGAAGTCAGAGAAAGAGCCACTGTAAGAACACTGCCAAACCCAGTGAAATTTCAAAGCGTTATGTTGGGCATGCAGGGACCAGACTTGGCAACTAAGGGAGCAGTCAGGGAAAAATGTTCTCTGAAAGTTACTGTGAGCCACAACTCAGAGCTGACAATGTTACACTAACTTTTGAACATGGGTAATGTCTATCTCCATATTTAAGGCTATACATGAATTTTATAAGGAGGTGCCATTAAGTTACAAACCCGTCAGCCATAACAGCACACATCCTTCAAAACATCAGTGTTCTGCATTTCATCATGTACAGATTAACAGCATACCGGAGGAGAAAGCCATCCCAAGGCAAGTGTTGAAGCCTGTGATAGCCAGAATGTCATCAATGCTGCCAGCTGCCATTAGCAAAGTTGGGACACCCTTCTCCACCCCATATCCCCCAGCTTGTAAAATCAGCATTGAAGGAACCACCACAGCAGGGGAGACTGCACCTAGAACAAAACTGAAAACACATAGGTTCAGCATCTCAAAAAGAAAGCACTGAACTAAAAAAAACTTCAAAATGTTCTGACCTTAATTCTATTGAAGTATAAATAAATAGACCTTTATGTAAGGTATTTTCCTAACCTTTCCCCTCTAATTACAGGCAGGGATATTTCTATGCAGATCTGCAATCAGCTCTTACTTTCTGCCCAACTCAGTAACATTAAAAGTAAAGGGCTCCTCAGACTAAAACTGGAGGCTCCACTGCAGGCCAGTTATACTCCCTGACAGACGCCTTGATTGTCCCATTTGGAAACCTGGTCTAGACATGCTTATGACTCAGTAGCCCAATTCCTTCTCATAAAATTCAGCGTGTGTCAGAGAAGGAGTTCACCCATCTTCTTCTAGTGTATGAGTCTGGACCAAGTCCATCAATTTAGATACAACTAGATGGAAAAAGTCTTCTCTTCAAGGATATTACTCTAGAATACCCCATGCCATATCCTTATCCTTGACTTGTGACAGGAAGGCTGTCCTATGTGCATCTCTCTGTGTGGAAGTTCTGAATTCCAGTATGAAGATTCTCCAAACTGTGGTATAATTTTCTGTCCCTAAAAGCCTCCTGTGTTGTGGTTCAGGACTCAGGGATTGCACCATCCTTCTTTCTTCTTCAAGTGCTCAGGTCACAAACACAGAAGAATAATGATGCAAGTACTCCTCCGCAGCCTGAAAATATGACCTTTAAATTAGCCACAGAGCCAGACATAAATGGTAAGCAAAAGACCACAGGGGCTAGGCACAGCTTCCCAACTGGCACTGAACTGAGGTCTCTGTTTGGCACAGAGAACTAACCACACTGGGATCATTTAGCTGCAGCCTGAAAACAGGCACTTTTGTCATACAGGAGAAAAAGCAGTATGTTACCCTAATATAAATCCCCATTGCCATGGCAAATGCAGGAACAAGTAGGCAAGGACAGCAGCTGTGCATGTTTCTGAGAGGCACGGTCCGAAAGCAAGCCGTAAACAGACGCCTTTGAGCTTCTGAAGAGCCTGCAATAACACAGGCACGATAGTGTCAGTACCCTTGGCTTTACAGAGACAAAAAACATTTACAATCTGATATGGCTTATTAAAGAATCCTGTCTGAGCTGCACTATAGAACATGACATGGCCTAAACTAGAGATAGGCCCAAGCACAAATGGATTTGGATATAAAATTTCAAGTGCGGCAGTGAATCTAGGCTTGACAAGGTTCCTGAATGTCACGGGAAGGAGTGACAGAAAATTCTGTTTGGCTTCTTGTCATTTGCTACATCCACAAAAAGATTTTGCTATAATCCCAGAAGTTGCATGGGCACCCCCAAAAATTATCCCAAAATGTATGAACAAATCATGAAAAGTTGTAGAACTACATAAACTTGGCACAAGGAGCCAAGCATCTTTCAGCTGTCTCTCACTTGATATTCAGAGCTTAAGCTCCTTTTGGTTCAGCAACTTTAAAAAAAAGTTTTCTAAACTGGCATATTCGCTTGTAAGAGCTGTCTTTAATAGTTAGTCATAAACATGAGTCTGCTAGGACAGGTCCCTAATTTTGACATGGAATAAAAAAAACCAAACAAACAGTGAGTTCCACTTTTTACCAGTCCAGTTTATCCCAGCATAATCAGGGCTGAGCAGAGAAACTGACTTCTTTGTCTTTATAGTTTCAGTTACATGAGGAACAATTTTAACTGCATCAAAGCATTGCCACACACAGAGTCCAAATGACAGTTTCATTACCACATGGAAGAAAAATGAGTCAAAAATGAAGTTCCCTCAGCAAAAAAAGTTGTCATGAAATAGACAGAAATGCAATCTCACAGAACTGGGCATCCAAGCTG
Source organism: Pseudorectes ferrugineus (assembly GCA_008033365.1). Taxonomy (NCBI): domain Eukaryota; kingdom Metazoa; phylum Chordata; class Aves; order Passeriformes; genus Pseudorectes; species Pseudorectes ferrugineus. Next base: position 38,084 of record QWTY01000620.1, on the reverse strand, counting down.
TGTCTAACAACACACAGCTCATGCTCATACAAGCTTCAATGTCTTGGAAAATAAAATGACGATAATATAGGAAAACAGATATTTTTCAATATTGACAAAACCTTATTTTCCTAAATAACTGAAGCATTGGCAACTCTCTAGTTCTTCTTGGTTAACAAAAATCAGTTTAGATCTTCTAAACTACCCATATAAGTTTTATATAAACTCTAAGTGGTTCCTTCAACAGGTAGAGGACAATATGGTACAGCTTTACTTCAGCCAGCTTGTTTTGAATAAGCAAAACCGTGCCTTCATCAATTTATGAAATACCACGTTTCTTGGGGTGGAGAGACTATTTTTTGTTCACAGGACTATTATGGACTTCATTGTGATGTGAATCATTGTTTCGGTAGTGCAGCAGGATTCATCTTTGCAATTAACATATTTGCATTAAAATGACACTGATTAAAAAAAAGTAAAAAAAGTCACACAGGGTTTACACTTTTGTGGTTGATTGGGTTTTTTGGATTTCAAAAACACACAAAAACATTCGCTTTCAAGGACTGGGGATCCCTTCCATTACTTTAGTTTTTCAGTGTAAACTAACAGGGAGTTTGTTAGGGAGTGTAAACTCTTCCTGACAGAGCATGATGGTGCACACATCCTCAATTTGTTCTGCTCACAAAATTCAGGAAATGAAAATAATCATAAAATCAGTTTTTGTCAGGTATTTTTTCGATTGCTTGCCTACTGTACAAATCCAACTGCCAGTATTAACATACATATAATTATAGAACAGAAACTATGCTTTCTGTAGTGATCAAATTTGCAGATGCTCCAAGACTGAGCAGTTCAATATTTTTAATGTAACCAATTATTCAAATTTTTTGGATCGCTGTTGTATACTCTGCCTCACACAAATGGCTGGTGCCATACCTTTGGATCCAGGCCGAGTCCTGCTCGGGTCAAGATAATGGAAAGAGCAATATTCCTCAGTGCTGCAGACCAGCGTAGGTTTATCTGGACAAAGTCACTGATGAACGGGGTATTTCGGATTAGGAAACCAGCAAGTAGCATCCCTGAAGTCAAAAAAATATGCTCCTGTTAAATGATATTTTTTACTGCACAAGAAAAACTTGCATAGCACTCTTAAAACCAGACACCATATCATGTTTTTATGAGAGAAAAAGAAACAATTTGTATTCTGAATTATTAGCCATGTTTTAACAATGGGATTGAGGCATGAAAAGAGATAAACACATTTAAAGCAGTGGAAGTGGCCTAAGAACACAGCAGGTCACCAATGAATAAATCAGCAGGATGCTGATACACAGCTTTAGTCTGAGTCAAAAGAATTTGGCTTTGTTCACCAGGTGCAGGTCATACTTACCATAAGCAAAGACACCTCTGCAGCCTTAAAGATTTTTTTCCTGTTAGCTTAACACAAAAATAGGAAGATCATCTAATATTGTGTATTTATCTCAGAAGCGGGGAATTTTAAAAAATCCTCTTAGGTGTAAGAAATGCAGGTATCACATAAACCATAATGCTGCATTCATTTGGGAAGTATGATCTAAACCAGCTCATCATGGACTAGCTTCAACATTTTAAACTGCTCTGGCAGTGAGACTCTTACACAAAGAGGGCACAAAAAAGGGAAGGGAAATTAGAAACTTTGTCTTATCCTCTATTTGAGCTACTTGCACGATACAATCTTTTGCAAGTATTAGTAAAACTGTCAAATCAGAGACTTCTTGCAAAGCTATTGAAGCCATAGTTCTGGAAGGACATGGAAAAGTACAGGAAAAGTTGACTTTAAATATGGATCTGCAGAGATTCATTGTGAGTCATGATGATTCAAAGATACATTTTTGTGGCATAATTTTATATTAGTCATGTTTAGAAACAGGAAACAAAAAAAAAGACAAGAAGTAAACAAATCACTGTGCTCAGGTTGGACCCAGCTCAGTGTGAGCCTTGACTGTGAACTTGATTTGTCCTGGAACACTCTAAACTTTCAGACATTGTTCTTTCCACCACCTCTTGGAGAAAAACAAGTGTCATAATTAATCTGTGGTACCTCATGACAATTAGAGCAGGCTGGCACTGTGATCACATGCTCTTTGCAATGTTTGCATGAGGTCCAAGTCACTGGAAGTACCCTGATCCAGGAATCTACTTAACAAAGCAAAAATGTCCACCTCAAAGGATCTCACTGATCTGCACCATGCTTCCTGCTGCAGAAACCTCTCTGCAATGTGTACCTAAAATATATTAGGTGGTTGTTTCAGTACCAATTTCACTCATTTTTCCTGAGACAGAGGCTCACAATAAGGTGCTTAAGTGCTCAGCCAGCCACCTTACACTCTGCTGGACGTAGCAAAAATGGGTTAAAGGCATGTAAGAGTACAAGGTTTGTATTTTTAATGTAAAAAGAGAATATTCACAGACATTGTCTATCTCGTCTTCTGAGTCATAGATTTCTCCAATTTACCTCAAAGACTGGGGATCAGAACAATGAACTCTGCCCTAAACAACTCAAGAGACATGTGCTGTCATGCTGAAGTTTCTGTTGTCCAGTATTACCTGTCTGACAAGCAGTTTCATGTGCAACTCACAACTTTTAGATACAGATGTAATTAAAAAACTCCCAGACAAACAGAATCCAAATGGTCAGAAATACTATTATTTGTTTAAGAGGGCAGAAAGGGCAGACTCCCTGCGTGTGACATTCCATGTTCATATTGTTGCAGGCATGCATGCCATATGCAAAACCTCCCTCCCTCTCATTTGAATTTCTCCTCTCTGGTGAAACTAAGCAGTGCAAGAACGCACACGCTGCCTGGACAGAGCTGTGCATGGAACTCCTGCGTGAGGCACAGCACCAGCTATCCAGGCTACAGCATCACCCCCGTGCACTGCAGCCCCACTCTGCCGTGCAGTTTTACTGGCTGTCAACAGCTTTACTCATTTATGCAGGAAACATAGCAAGGGGACAGGATACAGCTGGTGAGAAGAACCTGGAGCTTCATTTCCAACTTCACTGACATCACAGCACGTCACGATATTGTACTGATCTAAGCAAATATAAAACCTCCTCTAGGAAAGAAACCTGAAAAGATTCTGAAGATGTCAGAATTAACATTATTTTCATCTCCCATTTCTATCTTGCATTTCTATGTAAAATAAAATAGGATGTTGATGTGAAAAAAAAAGTTATGATTGAATCAGAATAACTCTGCAGAAGAATTATTCCTTGTTGTGAGTTTATTTTCTCAGGTTTCAATTATCTTGAGATAAAGGAAGGAGAAAAAGGAAATCCTTTGGACTACCAGTAGTAGGGAATTCCTGTAATGTCTTTGGAAAACGTTTTCATTGTGTGAGATACTAAAGAAACACAATGCTCAGCAATAATTTTGCAAAGAGATTACTATTATACTGTAAAAAGATGTCTGGATTAAGACTCCTGTTTGGTGTTATTAAACCCAAATTTTAAGTAACTGTGACAGAAGGGTCTGAAGGACAATACACTTTGAGTCTGTAGGCATACAGTTCTCTGACCCACAAAGAATTAAGAAGAGAGCCTTAGCTACAATTTCACCTGAGCCAGTCTGGAGAATTTTGCACCTTTTCAGAGAGGACCAGAAAAAGTCATTTGGAAAAGCTACAGATTTTGAATGTGACACAGTTTATTTGTTCCCAATCCAAACATGTCTGCCATACAGGTACTATGTGATGATTTAAACAGCACAAAATATGCAGGAAGAAAGAAGGAAGGATATCTTACCCAGAAGAGCAGGGAGAGGGGGTAGTGTTCGTATTTTAATGAATCCAAAAATTTTACCTCCGATGACAGCAAAGAAATAAAGAAACAGAATTCCAAACAGATTTCCACCTGGGAGACACTCAGCCCCAGTTATGGACCAAACCACAGCCCAAACCAGGACCACGAATGCAACTGGAACAAAACAAAAAATAATTAGTATTTAATCATCTATCAGAAACAACTTTGCTGTTAGATCACATTTGTTTTTCTATTAAAGAAAAAAGTTAACCATGACTTTTAGCAATAAAATTACTTACCTTAAAAATTAGTTTAATCATAACAATGCAATTAATCTTTGATGATCCCTAAACTGATGTTCTGATTTTATAGATGCTAAAATACTTTAAAATTGGTAACAGGAACATAATTAAATATCAAAATGAATTTAGTGAGCCTTGGTCCACTGTGAAAAACACTTCACAAGTTTCAAACTTAAAGCAAAGACTTTCACTAACTTATCTTGCATTTGATTATCTTCCTTCAGCTACTTCAGAACCACAGTAAAATCTGCTGCTGAACAGCCTAGCCTATCTTCAAGCTGATGACTGCAACTCCAGTCTAATTTTTAAAATAATTGAAGCATAATTTTTTGGCTGATTGTGTTTGTGCAATACACTGTTATCCCTGGGGAAAAAATTCTGAAGAGGGTCATGTCTCTAGACATCTGGAGTACAGATACTTCCCTTGATACAGCAATCAAAGCAGGATAATACAGAGGGGGAAAAAAATCCTGAAAAATATTATGAGAACAGTGTGTGAAAATATTATAAAATATGTAAAAACATTATGCTCTTTCAAGATTGGCAAATCTGTTCCTACAGTTGTCCAACAAGAACAGGCACACATACATATAAAAGCAGAAGACTGAAAGAGAGGAAAAAAATGTGTTGAATAAATGTATTGCATTTTCAGATTGGATTTTTCTTAATCTTACTTGAGGATGACAGGTAGCAAAGGGAAGACCAGTAGACTTCCAAACATAAAGGCCTAAGAATTCCATGTGGCTGTGGAAGCAGTCAAAGACACGTGAAGTGTCTTTTGTTAGGAAAAATCTTAAATAACTAGTTAGCCAGGCGTCTCTTTTGTGAGCTTTCAGTTTAGGACAAATTCTAAACAAAGTGGGTCAGTTTGCCTTGTAGTGAGGACTCTTGGCTTTGCAAGCTTGGGGTATTAAGGGCAAACTATCAAGGCAAAAATTAGGTCGTCTTTCTTCTGATGAAAACAGTGTGCAGTGCAAAAACATCCCTACCATAATAAACACATAAGAGAGACTGCAGAAACAAAAACTGTACATTCAAATCTTTGTTTCATCTTTTTTTTTTTCCTCTGGTTAAAACATTCAAACAACGGTGTGATAACTAAAACACAGCTACTTCCATTCATTATTTTCAAGGACAATGGACAGATACCATCCCATTCAGAGAAACAAGTACTTCATTTGCCATTTCTCATTTTAATTAAACTGTCTCTCTTACCTACCATTTGTCACTGTTTGGGCCAATAAACCCTGAGGAGGACAAGCAAATATTTGCCTCCATGTTCTTGCAGGTATTGAAGACCCTGCTGTTGGTTCTGGAGGTTGCTGAATGCAGTGGTTCAAGAGAGCAGTTTCTTCTGTTTGTATATTCCCATCAGTACCTTTGGCATCTGCTGTTGGTCCCTGCTGAATGAAAACAAGGAGACTCCCTCAGAAGTGGCACTGTATGTACTTGAAGTAGTGTGCAACACCTGAAGTCAGCTGAGATGCACCGGATCCACACTGGCTACAGATGACTGTGTTAACTAGACAATCACTGTAGGAATGTCCAGCTTTGACGTATTTTTGGCATTTTTGGCTCTGTGTTTTGTTTTTTGCATGGCACAAAGAACTGCAGGACATTTGCCTTTTTATCTGCAACTGATAGGGCTCCTGTCCCAATAGATATAGCACCTGTGCAGTAACAATATTTACATATTTGATGAAGAAACAATAATAGCAAGCCAGGCTCAGCTTGTCTTGTGTACAAAACATTTATTAATATTTTCTACAATTTGATAAGGTTCTGCTTTCAGACTGGATTTCACAATACAGTTAATGATTAGCATCATTCCAGTGAGATAGTGATTTTAATATAACTATCTGTTATATTAAATAATGGATAGTTATATTAAACTAATAACTAAATAACTTCTGTTGTAAAGCCTTGAACCAAAATAACAAAACAAAGATGAAAGAAACAGTACATCTGGCCAGTACAAGCATTACTCACATGATCCATTGCTGGAAGGCTCAAGCTGGTAAGTCAAAGTAGAGATGGAGAAATGCTACCCTGGGAGTTATTCCCTTGAAGCTGTTCTCTTATACTGGTACATCTACTTATCCATATTCATAGCCAAAGCACTTTTTGACCATTTTTGGATTTGTGTCTCACTTCATTTTAGCAGTATTTTTGACAAGTTAATCATCTATCTTCCCATATGATTATTCATGTCAGCATATTGTCATACTGTAGACATGGAATTCTGCCTCTAATGTGGTCTGGCCCTTCAGCAGTAATAGTTCCACATTTCTGATTATTTTTCTGTCTCTTCCCTCTCTCTCTATATATATATATTCCTTACTCAGAGTCATGATTGGAACACAGATCTCGTGAGCTTTCAGCATGGAGTTACTTGTTCACCCCATGATTCTGTGATCACCATAAGATGTGCCATAGAGACATCTATATGAGATACACTCAATACTATATGCTTACTTTTAAGTGCCTTTTACGTTAAGAATTTTATTCCTAAAAAAGGAAAAAAGAAAGGAAAAGGAGGGTTCTCTCTAACTAGAACAATTCTTTGAGATCCTAGTTAATTACCTCACTTTGCTCATGCATGGGAATCATGACATTTCTCTCACATACTGATGGTTCAGAATCTTCACTGTCATTTCTATCTTCCTTTACCACTGTTACAAACCTAAAGAAGGACATAAAGGTGGAAAAGTTAGAGAAGCAAATAATCACTGTTTTCCAAATGGACTTCTCAGTGATGTTGTCTTTTCCCCACAGATCAGGTGAAAATATCCTCACAGCCCAATTACAAATTTAATGGGTTTTGTGTGCCTATGCTGTACATAAGAACAGGAGACAGAAACTAACAGAAGAACGGTATTAAGCTTACAAGTTCAAGCACTTAAAAAAAAAAAAAAAAATCCGAGTTTTAGAATCACGATTATCTGTGCTAACCTCTTCATTCCTTCTTTAAAATATATCTGTAATACATCTTTATCTATTTGTGTCTCCTTTCAGCACATAATAAGGGTTATTTGCTGTCAGCACCACTTAGCAGGACCATTAGTTCTGAAAGTGTCACAGGCCCTGTGTACATGGCAGTGCAAGCGACCATTTAATAAAGTTAGAACAACTATAGTTTCTAAAACTCTAAGAGGTTTCTAAAGCTTCAGGAGGGGACACTTTTCCCCTAACTTTTGCCTGACTGATCCAGGTTGATTTTCAGAGGAATTTTAAGAATGTGTTTCTATTAGATGTTACTACTTACAAACACATTGACGGAGTATCTAAGAAAGTGAAGATGCCTGTTTGAATAAAGATCAGGACTTTTCACAGCTTGCAGTCTGATTAAACATGGCTCTTTTTTACTGATTATATCCCACAGAGATAGTTCTGAGAGTGGGAAGTAAGATCCAAGTCATTTGTGGGTAATTATCATTGTATCTGCTCACTCTAACTAGTCCACTTCTTGTCCCATAGCTTCTAACAAGAGATATGGCAGTGCACTGTTTTGTATGTCAGATATTTTCTTGGTGCACATATTTACTGTAGTTTCACAAGTGTGAGAGCTGGAGACAAGGCTTGATGTTGTTCTCTGTTGCAGCAAAGGTTGGCATATATTCTCCATCAGCTCAATTTCTTCAAGTCTTTTACACTGCTCTGGCCATATAAAACACCAGTGAAGTTAAGCCAGAACTTTTGAGCCAAGAAATTCCTTCCTTGCTAGATTGTTGGAAGTAAGTCAGAGCTAATTCTCACAATTATCAAGCCTCAAGTTTAAAATGAAATATTTGATATTTGGGAATGACTGGTGCCATGAAGACAAGGGCTGTTCTAACACCTATGAGGTTTTGTTTGAGCTGCTATGATATGAAACTGGCCGGAGGCCTGGCCAAAGCATAGAAGAACAATACAGAACCATAGGCAAACACTTTCAGTGTGTTCTAAGTTAAGAGTTTTGCTTTTTTATCCTTTCCTTTTTAAAAGTAAAGTGTTTATTTACTCAATTTTCAGTACTTTTCTGTATTTTTAATTAGCACTTGCAGAACCAAATAGGTGTGTTCTTAGGGTTTTTTTAATGACATCAGTGATACTTTTGGGTTGGATTTTTTTAATCCTTTCATCGGAGTGGGAATCCACAAATGCCAGTCCTCCCAACTGGAATAGAAAGTATCAGCAACCTACCAGTGCCTCCCCCCTTCCCTTCACTGACCACTTTCCCAGGGTGGATTTATGTACTTAATTTTGCACTTGGTTTGCGTGCGAGTAAAGGACAAAAGGATATTGTTCTCCATCCAGCTTTGCACGGGCAACACCCCAGATTTTAGAGTCACGTAGCTGTTGACACAAAATACATTAATACTTCTGAGAAAGGCAAGTCCACCTTGCCACAGCTTCAGCTCCTGCAAGCACTGTTCATAGCAGTGTGTGAAACAGGAAAGATTGACTAAGCAGGGATATTGAAAGTTCTGTTTAACAGGAATGGCTTCAAGGAGAGAATGAGGAGTCTAATAGTGCTGTCCTTATCTGTTTTGTGGCAGGTCTTCACCCTGTTAGCAGGATCAAGAACCTACTTTCAAGAACCATCCTTTTGGATCAATGGGACCAAAGTGAGTAGTTACTGTACTTATGTCAGCGTGGGTCTTTTGGAAGTTCACAGGTTTTAGGGGTTTTTTTTTGGGAGGGGGGCTTGTTTTGGTTTTTAAATTTCACCTTCAATGCAAACAAAATCAGTGATTGAGAAATCACTGAGTGGAATTTATACCTCAGGGTTAAGGCCTGTCCTATGGAAACCAGCCAGTAACAGACCTATTTTAGTACCTCCCTGTAAAATACACTTTTCTTGTTTTGAAAGCAGAAAAGGTTTTATTAGATCCTCTCATTTTAGCTATTTCTAATGGGTAGTGAGGGAGACCTGACTGACAGGAACAGCACGTGCATGCCTATGGCATGAGCTCTGCTGCCTCAGTGACTCTCAGCATTCTGCTTTGCACACAGAAGGTACAAAAAGGAATACAAATGAAATACCACAAACAGCATCAGAGCAACTGGCACTCAGAAAAAATAATGATTAAAACACCCGAGCCCAAACCATCATTATCCACAAAAAGCCGCTAAGTAAACCCGGGTGCAGGTTCCTGCCTGCCAAACCTGCCATCAGTTCCCCTCCCGTCACCCCTCCTGCTGCAGGGGATGGGGATGCAACGAGACAGAGGGGCAGAAAACTCACCTGGGGCACGGCGGGGACCAGAGCGAGGGACCCGCTCCCTGCGCAGCCTCTCGCCGGCGCGACCCCAGCCCGCTCCCGGCGCGAGCAGCGGCGGCTCCGCGGGAACGGCTCCGGCTCCTCCTCCCCGCTGCTGCTGCTGGCGCAACAGGCCCTCCTCCACAGCCACAGCTTCCAGCAACTGGAGCTGGGGATGCACAAAGGGCTCCCCCGAGGCTTTGTGGAATGGGTCACCGCGGGAAAGGCGGCAGGAGACCGGCCATGGTCCGAGCTGTCAGGTCGGTGAGCGATGGACCAGACCTGAGCCCGTCCAAGGCTTTGGATACCTATCAGGGCACCCAGGAGGAAGATTTTTGTGTCTTTCATAGCCAGTCCCCCATGACATTCATTGCATCCTGTACACATGAAAAAGGCCTTCTGTGCTGCCTTTCCCATGGCTGTGGGAAGATGCACAGGGAAGCTACACGCAATCCTTTAACCCAGACTACAGCACTGGATGAGTTGGAGGTTTGGTGCAAAGAAAGGGTAAGGAGCTCTTGCTGATTCTGCTCTGGGTGCACACAGCCAAAATGCACTGGGGCAGGCCGGAGAATTGAAAAAACCCAGCAAACCAATCAACGCCCAAAAGCACCCCAAACAAAAACAACTTGCAGATATATGTTGTTCCCATCACGGCATTTCGACTTCTTAAAGCAAATTCATCCACCTCATCTCTAAGTGCACGTGAGGGAATGAGACATGCCTCCTCTTTTTCTGAACCCTAAATTTGCAAGCTGCACTGAGTGCATGTGAAAGCAGAGTCAAATGCTTCATGTTGCTACTTTGCTCCTGCTATCATCACACAGAACTAAGCTGACCTCAAATCCAAGAGAAAATGAAAGTGTTTTTTGATCAGATTAAATTTTCCAGAAGGACTCTGAATCAGGGAAGTCTATTCCTCCCTCCCCCACAAGAGAAAATTTTGACCTAGAATCTGAAAAGTCAAAAAGCCTCTTTATATTATCACTGGGGTGGAAGGAAAACAAAGAGAATTACCCAGTTCCATTAAAAACAGACCAGGGAATTAAGAGGTCATGAGAGCATTAAGAAACATTTTCTTTAATAATTCCAGCAAGCCTGCTGAAAAACCTCATGACATTAAAACACATTTCAGAGTTGCAACTGTTAACACCTCCATGAAAAGCACTGCTAATAAGGCAAGAGGCAGCAAGCTCTGCTGATTTTTATTTTTCTGGTCCACCAGATTCTTGGCCTACCACTAAAAAAGCCCTTTGTGCCTTTAGTGCAATTGAAAGGCAGGTGGTACTTATTTTCTCACACAAGTGCTTTGACAACAACAACAGCAGCCACCATTTTTGAGCAGCATCTGTATACTACAGTCACTTCTAAGTGAGCTTAGAAATGTTAAGTAATGATGTCCGATATGCAATAAGTATAATGAATTTTGTCTCAGATTCTTAATTATATTTCAGAATACACAGTAGAAGCTCCCTGTGTTATGGCAGTGGGGAAATTTTCTCTTTTCAAGGTAAGCCTTCTGCACCTGCTGCAAAAGAAGGACTTTGGCCTTCGTATTAAACTCTGAAAATGTACTGAAACCGTGTCCTGCCAGCCTTAACATTTAATGTTTGAATTTATGTCAGTGAACTCTTGTGGAACCATTTTGGATACCTTTGGATTTGTGCCCCAACTTGATCCTGCTTGGCTGCCAGGGTCACTTGATTGAAATACTAGATTCTCTAAAATCCCATAAACAAACTACACAAGGTCAGAGTGCTCCAACCATGATTAAAGATAAACGTTAAACCCATAATGAGCCCAAGGAAGTCAACATCCACAATACTTTTCTCATTTGTAAAATTTACATTTACATACAGTTATTTTAAAATAAGAGGCCAGCTTTTAACTAGATGTGTTTCATTATCTTTGAAATCAAGTAATTTATATTAATGCTTCAGCTGATGATATTGAAAAGCTTAATAATTTTATAAACATGGCCGTTGTTTGCCACACACACAATATTGTACATTTTTCCTGTGCTTTGATTACTGATGAATCATACTCCGTAGCATTTCTTCTGTAATTCCTCCCTCGCATATATATGTATTTAATGTATGTGAATATATGTATGAAATTACATAGAGTTTCATTTATGAAGTAGATAAATGGAGCTATGTGCAATTGTTACAGGTAACCATATTTACAGGCAGTCAGACCATCTCATTCATGTTGGTTTTCAGCAGTAGGTTAGCAGAACAAATGCTTTACGAATTCAGGGTATTCATTGCCTTAGATCTCTGGGTCAGGACGTATGTTTTTTCCCAGAGTATGAAACTTGACAATAATAGGTTTCTATTTCATGAATCAAAGCTACCATGTGCTATCACAATAAAAACATCAACACATACTCTTGTAGAAACAGTCCTTTTCAGAGAAATTTTGCCTTGTGCTTTAGAGTGAGCTGTATTGGTACTTGAGAATAAGGCATAGAGCACCAAAGTGTAGCACCTAGCAACAGATTTTACAGAATTTGCCCAATATCAGTACATCATTTGGGAGAGGAATGTATTGACTCTCTAGAGTGGTAAAATCCACTCCTTTTGCTTTTGTGCTACAAGTCAAGCATATTCATGAAGATCCAACCATGTATTTAAGAATACGTCTCTCACATACCCTCCCATCCATGCCTGCTAGAGTAATGTCCTTGCATAGTGGTTCCTGTACATGAAAATCTAATTGTGAGTTTTTAATTTCCAAATACCTTGTAAGATGAGAATAAAGATAATACTTAATGCCTTTCACTCAGATTTGCTTAAAACACAACTCAGATTTTGTACCTTGAATAATATTTTTAGCCCCCTGAAATCTTAAACTGCTGTTCTTTCATGTTTTTGGAGTTGCCATAAATTGAAGCCACATGAAGTATGTTTTACTCCAGTGTTTCTCTGTTTAAGGAAAAGTTAATCAGTAGGATCAATCTAGAGAGAGATTGCAGCAAATTTGTTTGGAAAGACATCACATGCATGATCTCAATCTTTGCAAGAAACACCATCCTCATTTTTTGCCCATCATAGTATGAATTTCCATTTGCAGGTAGAGTCAATCACAAGCTCCATCCTCCGTCGATGATTAGTTCATTACCAGTCACATAGGCAGACTGAAATTACATAAAATAAACAATGATTTGAAGTAATTTTTCATAGCTATTAATTAGAGGGAAACACTTTTTCTTTAAATTAAAAAATCTGCTTTCTTTTTATATGCCTTTTTTTTGTTTTACAAAAATACCTGAATAAGTAATATAATATCTAAATATAAACAAACATAGAAATTGAAGCCTTTTACTTAATTCAAGGAAGTGTGGCAAAAATATTATTAGAGGCATTAAGATGAGAATGCATCCTGAGAATAGAAATTTACAAAAGCTAGACTTCAGATATCTTACTTGCAGGAATAAATACCTCACACTATGATGTTGTAAGCTTTGTCCAGAATCTCACCAGGTCAGTCAATAATTATAATGGGACCTAACTGAAAATTTAGATTATACAGATAGTGGGGTAAGCAACTGAACTGTTGAGATTCTTCCCTATGTTAGTCCTGAAACATACTGAATATGTTGAAAAAATTGAATTCTGTTTACACATGGTTGAAAACTCTGAGCAGACTGGAAAAAATGTGTTATGGAAATACTAAAACCAAGATGAAATTGAGAAACAGATTACTGATAGATAGCAACATTAATACTGCACTAAATCCATTGAAGTATTTTGATATGGACATTAGGACTGCTGGACATGTGCAGACAAATCCAGTCCAGTTTTTGAGTCTCAGTAAATTTATAGCAGCTGAAATAACATTGGTGTGTGCTCATTAGCGTTGGTGCTGTTTGCAGCAGTCATCAAGAGTCTGGTGTGTAACAACCACAGTGGGTCTGTTGTTTTCCTTATGCTGGAATGGCAGACTCACCCTGAGCATTAGCTAAAATCTCCAGCAGCTCTACATAATCGCTTGCCCTTGAATAGTAAAGGTAGGTGATGACTACTAGTACTACCTCCTTAAAACATGATCTAGCCATGGTGCAAGCTTAGTAAAGCTGACAAGCTCCCTTCTCTTACCATTCAGGATGATCTGGGGTCAGTCAATTTGTTCAGGTGACATGAAACCACCAGGCTTTGGCACCAAATACATAATGCCTTGCAATCACTGTCAACATTCAGAGTACTTTTTGTATCGCAGGTTGAACTCAGTAAAAGAACATAATTTGGTTTTTATTTTTGTAATAATCCAGCTCAAAGACAATATAAATCGTCCTGAAACAAATACCCTCTCTACTGTGAAGCAGCAAAGTAGCATGGGATTCTGTGACAGGACATTTTATTATCTATACTTACTTCATCAGAGGCCAAGTACACAAAGAGATGGGCCACTTCTTCAGCAGTAGCCATCCTGCCAGTCTTCTGTCTGGCTAGAAAGTCTTTCAGTGCCTGGATATACAAGAGCATTTGGTATATAAAAAGTAAAAAAGCAATTATTTTAATCTATTGACATGTACAAAGCAATATTGGAAACAGGCCTCTGATCATAACTTTCTTTAGTGCACTGAGTAGGGATTTAATGCTAGAAAAATATAAAATCAACAGTGATGTGAATTTCAGGTTGAAAAAAAGTAGGAGACTTTTAGACAGCACTTAAATCTCTGGTTCCAGAATAAAGCCAACATAAAATCCTTCTTGCTTTGGTGGTAGATATTCCCAGGTCCTTCAAGTGAGAACTTGCTATTATCTAGTAAGGATGGTTAAGCATCCCAAATAATGTTGAAATGCATAGGCCAGACTGCTCTGTCTGTCAGGTTTTTGCACTACCTTGTGTCTGACACATACCACAATAGAAAATGTCCTCTGGTTTTGCACTGGATACTGTAAACCTACACTTGGAGTTGCTTCCATGGATGAGAGACCCTCTACATTCACTAAGCAATACTATCCTGAGGCTTCAGTTCTGCTCTGGCCTTAAGGCTTCTGTCGCAAGTACAAGCTGACCACACTTTTAAAGGAGACAATAAAGTTAAGTTATCCACAGTACTCTGAAATTGAGGACATTCTTGAATGTGGGCAGAATGGCAGCTAATTTTTTTTTTTTTTAAAGAGAGTTAAACATATAGACACATGTGACCAAGCTAATAAATTGCTTTCTCACCTGTTCTGGGTTAGGCCGGGCTTGGATTCTTTCCTGTAAAGATGGTGTGTCAACAGTTCCTAAGCAAAATTTTAAATTTGGTGTTAAAAATCAACTGCATCAGCAATCATGACAAAAGCTTATTTGTTCTATTTGTATGTCTTAACACCTAGGTGTAACTTCATAATATAATTCAGGAGAAAGACTGCAAAGCTATCGATACAGCACAGAATTTTACATTTCAGTAGAAGGCAAGAGTTTGAGAATTAGATTCAGTACTTTTCGGATGGTTAAACAATGGTCAGACTGTTAGCTAGTTCTTGCCTTCTTCTAACTCCCTAGACTGAATCTTTGAAAATAACCATTCAAATACTGTGTAATGTCTATATAAAGTGCACATACTAGGTTAATCAGACTAAACATACAGTTTAACCACAGAATAACAACTTTTCTATATTAAGCCTTTCAAGCATGCTCTGTTCTTTCAGACTGCTGGTAACTTTAGTTACCACTTGCAGGTCTATTCTTTGTAAAAAGCCAGACTAAATGTGGCCTTCTAGCATCTGCTCCTAGTTTACAGAAGAATGTAAGAACACTTACCAGGACATATGCAGTTGCATCTGATGCCTTGTTCAATGAAATCAGCAGCCACAGCCTTTGTGAGCCCAATGACTGCTGCCTTTGAAGTACTATAGACACACCTGTTCACAACTCCTAACAGAAGGTCCGTGTTAGGGCAGCACAGAAACATAGTTAAAAAGGAAAAAAAGAAAAAGCCAAGTTTGTTCAATATGCACCTGCTTCTGGACTCCAGCATTTCCTGTGGCAACTGTAGCCTCTCTATACAGGCAGGCTAGCTAGAATGCCAAATGCTAGAATTCTACTCAGGTATACACCAGAGGAAAGCACACAATCTTTCAGTAGTGTAAGTCTGGGGAGTAGTCTAGAAAATGTAACAAGCAACAAAGATTTAAGAACAGCAGAAACCCATCTGTTAGTCATGATCAGGCTTCCTTTGAAAGCATAGTTACAGCACTTATGTAATTGTCATTTCGTCATTATATCTCTGAAGAACATATGTAGCAAGATATCACTGGAAGTAATTCCTTTTTAGTTAATAAAAACTGGTAAAAAGGATGCAACAAAACATTGGAAAAGCTTGGAGGTAAGGATCTTGGAGTGTCTGCAATTTCCCATCTGTGTCCTTGCATTTACGTTTGAGTTGAATGTGTTCACTTTTTTTTTTTTCTGACTGCATCCCTCCACAGGATTTAGAAATAGCTTTGAATTTTGAATGTCCTCTAAATTCAAAGTTGTGCAATATGTATTTTGCATATCCATTATCTTAAAGATTTATATAAGGAACTCTAGCAAGCTACTGACCTTTGATGCTGGATGCCACAGAAGACATATTTATAATATTTCCGGATTTCTGTTTAAGCATCTGCAAAAGAGTACTTACATCACTTGAATGCAAACTATTTTGTCATCTGCAGGTTCAGCAAAATAGCCCACAGCAACTCACAGAACAGCCCTACGTGCACTTGATATGCAGGGTAACAAAGCTTCATTGGCATGGGTAGGTGCCATTGACTGAAGCAAAGTCTGAAATTCTCACTCAGTTCCCCTGAGCCATGTCAGGATTGAAAACTACGCCAGGAAAGGATTTTTTCTTACTCACCACCTCTCCATCATTGCCCTCTTGTCACCACAATAAGTTACCCTACACAGACATCTGCTCATACCATCTACCAATGCAGCAACTCACTGATCCCACTCAAACTCTTCTTGTTTTGGAGAAGACTAAAGCACAACACTCTAGCATCTATGAATTGTAGCTAATGTTCTTCAAGTTATGACCTTTTTAGGCCTCCTAAAACCTGATATGCCTGAAGTTGATAAAAAAACCCAAACTTTGAAAATTAAGTTCAGCTAAGAAAAAACCCACCCCCAAACAAACGAAAAACCAAACCAACCAAGCAAAAAGAACTGGAACAATGCTGAATAGAGTAGTTGTCATCCAGTCATGGTCACAGCTTTCAAATCTGGCCTTTGCATTTACGGGAAGGAAACACCTTCTTCAGTCCACAAGTTTTTGTAGACCCAAACCTAGTTACTATGTCAAAAACAAGAAGCACCCTCGAACTGCTACATTCAATGAATTGTTCTGCTCTAATCAGCATGTTAGCATCAGCATCCCTGAATTTCTTCACATGATAGTCTCCAGAGCTGTAAAAAATTCATGCTAATATACATTATTTATAAATATTTTGTAGCAGTAGCATTGTGCAGCTGTGTGCTGTAGTATATGTTAGCACTGTATTGCAATGTCTCCCTCACTGCTCTGCATAAAGTCTGAAGTATTTTAGCTAGTTTACACAGGCCAACTCCCCAAATAAATCTTCTCTACCATATTCTTTAGATAAACTGTCTACTTGAAATATTATGCAATGCAGAGAATGTTTCACAGTAGGATCACTGTAATCTAAGGGCTCTCCTACCCAAAGCTGCACACTTGTATTTTGTATATTGTCACAGTGGCAACAGCTCTGATCTCTCACACTTCAAACAATGCAGCAGAGACTAAAAGTCATGGGCAGCCAAGCCTTGCCTTTGGAAGGAACGTCTTGATCATGAGATACATGCTGCGAACATTGAGGTTCATCGTGAAGTCCCAGTCTTGTTCCTCACACTCCAGAATGGTTCCATGATGAACAAACCTAGAAATAAATGCATGAAGTGGATTACAGTCTGTCGTTTACATTTCTATGGCTTTTTATGGCCCTTTTCCCACTACTATTCTGTAGCAATTAACTTTTCCAACCTTGAAAAGAGGGGGATAAGAGCTCTTTTGAAGAATGCAAGCAGCAGTGTATCTCTTCTGATAAGTATCAAGGACACAAAGCAGACTCAGTATGTGCAACAAAATTATTGGCAATAGAAGAATAAAAAAAAAAAAAAAGCTGGAGCACTAGCAGACCTTCAGCTTTGTTCACTGTTGTGCTACGAGGGCCAAAGCCATCAGTACAGGGTACCCATAGAGTAGGGAAAACATAAGTTCCAGAGCTGTTTTATCTTGGCCTGGGTTATGTGGCTGTGCACAAAAAGTTCAGTTTTGATGAAAACACATGAATTTTTGTATTAAGGGTATAAAACCCATTAAAACCTAAGAAATAAAATGCATTGAAGTAATAGAAAGTAGTTCTGGAGGACAGGGAAAACTGGAAAAAGAGTAGTAGCAAAGAGAATCTGGTTACCCTGCAATGTTACAGAGGACGTCAATCTTTTCGATCTCCTTGGCCAGATTTTCTATCTGCTCCTTTTTGGTGACATCCAGAACCCGTATTTGAATGCCTATAAAAAACATGGTATTTGTTTCAATGTATTTGACTGAGGATAAGCTGAGTATTTTTCTGATGTGCTGAGGACTGCACTTCAGTGAGAGCTATTCAGTGAGGATTCAATTCAGTGAGAGCTACACTTAATGATTAAGTTAGTGCAATGGTTAAACTGGGACAGCATGTCATGCTATTTAAAATTTCAGGAGAGCATTAAAATTATCAACTGTTTTAATTGTCATACAGCATGACACAAGCAGATGAGCTAGCATAATTTACCATAAAAACATTCCAAATAAATTAGAATTCCACTATACTCTCACGCAGAAGAATTATAGAACCTATATAACCATAATGAATTTTCATGCTTATTATCATGGAATAACAATTACTTGGAACTAGTTACATGTGTCTTACAGTAACATTACATGCCACATTCTCATGTGTGGTTGATGATATTATCAATGAGTTTTATATAATTTAATTCATGAGGAAAAATTATTTTGCATCAATTATTAAAATCATGAGGGCAGCCACACTGGAACAGGGTCCTGCAGAGGTTATTGAGGAAATTCTATCCTTAGAGATGTTCAGAACTTGATTAAAACACAGCCCTGAGCAACCTGCTCTAACCTGTGCCACTTTGAGCACTAGATGGGACTACATGGCCTCCCGAAGTCTCACCCAGCAGATATGAGTCTATGAACTACTGTAAAGCTGTCTGTAAAGCATCTGAGTGTTGTCTAAATTAAAGGAGAATTTGATCTGAAATGGATAAAAACCTGGGTTTTTTTGAAGCCAAAGTGACAAGTCCATGAATAGGCTTTCTATGCCTTAAATTAAATTAAGTTAAATGATACAGACACTTCTGAAGAGATTTGTGTATTCAATCAGACTACAGACTGGTGATTAACATCACATTGGAATTACCTCTCCTGGATAAAATTCAAAGATCACAATGTGCCAAGTCTTGATGAATTATAGATTGACTAATGTTATGTCTAAAGGATGGAAATGGCTCTGAGTATATGGAAAATTATTTCTTTCCTTGTGATCCTACTAGCAGAGGGAAAAAATGTAACACTTTCCCAAACACCCTCAGAAGGAACCTGAAAAGCCCTAAAGTTCCCAAGGAATTACAAAAGGATTGCTTGTGGTGAACTCCAGTTGGCAGAGACTGACATTCACGCTAAAAGCTGTGCCAGCTGTGGTTTTGTGTATTTTACTGTCATCCTGTAGTAGGAATTCATTAAATCCACTTTCTTCTCTCAAATCAAGTTAGAGGCATTTTCAGTTGTAAAATATATCCAAGTCTTCTTTTTTATTTCAATATTGAAAAAATACTTTTTAATGTAATGTCCCACTTGTGTTGCTTATGATTAGAAACACATCTGTGCAAAACCTGTTCCTCGAAGCGTGTTCCTGTGGTGTCAGTAGAAAAGCAACTTTCATGTCTGAACATTTGTACAAACAGAATAGGTTCATCTAGTGTTGCTAGAATTAAATTTCTGAAGATATATGGATTCTACAAGTCAGTAAGGAATGCATTAGAAGGATAGTTACGTATGGACCATAGAAATGCAAGACACTAGATCTACCTTCTTGTACAGTTCGATGTTCTCTTGATCAGAGAAAAGCATTCCATGCCTTCCAGAGTGATGCACTTAACAATTAGCCTGGTGATGCCAAAAGGTAACTGAAATGGGTGCTATTCTGGCAAACAAATATCAGCTTCTTCTGTGACACAAGAAAAGCAGTTATTCCACATGCCTGGAATAATGCTCTGTCTGATACACTGATGCTGCAATATTTTACATGCTAAATCTCTGCTATTTCACACCACAGAATAAAGTGATGCCAACATCTAAAGAATTAGTCTGGATATTTTCCTTTTTTCTGGCTTTTTGAAGTTTCCTATCCTCAAAATGTATCTCAGACAGCCTACACAAAACTTTTAAGAGCTGAACTAATGCCTGCTGTAGGGCCATTTACCTGGATATTGCCCCAGTTCTTGCAGTTTGGACTCATTGATGTCTGTAGCAATAACTTTGGCTCCTTCTTTAGCAAAAGCCTGGAGAATGCAAGAGAAGCAGTTTATATTTAGATATTCCAGATCATACCAGAAATAAAATCTGTTTTCTTCTCAGGTCCTTTTTGGCTTGAAATAGAAGTTGGCTGAAGGCAGCTGATCTCTCAGTTTTCATTCTGGGCATATCAGGGAGTTGCACACATCCTGTGATATAGTTACAACTATGTAACTTTGCATGGTAAGACAGATTTAAGGTGTTTTCCCTAAAGTAAGAAATCCATAAATAAAATTAAGAACAGTAACTAGACTAAGATGAGGGATATTATTATTGCTGTTATTAGCTGCACTAGTAAGCACATTATAAATATAGGGCTAGAATTGTCTGTAGTGTTAGATTTAAATGAAGTTAGGCAATTTGATGGGTAAAGGCAGAACTCATAAACCAGGATTTTTTTATTTTTAACAAAATCCTTTGTATCCAAATCATTGGCATAGAACAACATTAAAAGCAGCATGACTTTTGATATTTAACCAGAGACATTGCTTTATTCTTGATGGTCTCCTCAAAAGCCTCTTTCTCTGTATTGTGATTACTGATAAATCAACAGCTAACAAAGTAAACTCTGTCAAAAGTATTCTGACATCTTGGGCTGTAGCCCCTAATCTTCAAAATAAGTGTCTCAAGTGCAGCTTAAGAGGATAGGGACATTAAACATACCAGCCTTACATGGCTTGTTGGGTATTTACGAAGTGAAACCATCAGGAAGATTACCTGCTCCTTGGACTGGGTGATTTATGTAATAGCCAAGATCAGCAGTCTTCTGTGTTCTTAACCACATGCATGAGAAACTAACTAGTCTGGCAAAAATCCTACAGGAGCTTTTCCTGAGTTGTTGATTACATTACAGAGATAACAAGATAACTGTACTGGGTTTTTTATTTGCCATGGAAAAGGGAAGTAGCAGGAGAAAAACTGGTCAAAAGGAGTTACAAGCTAACTAGAAAATTAATACATACCTTGAATTCTGTTTAACAGTAATCAAACAAAATTTGTAAAGGGTTTCTTACAGTTGCTCATTGTGAACAATGCTGTAAAGCTGTGTTGTTAGTATCATGTAGACTTGGTTATGTCAATCATGAATATAGGTAAAATATCTTGGCTTCACTGTAGGGGATCCTCACAGTATCCAGCCTTAGACCAGGAAATATTCCCTCTATCATCTCTATTTTCTCCCAGAACAAAGCAACAGATATTGGATAAAAGGTACAGACAGTACTAACCACGTATTGTTAGAAAAGCAGTTGCAGCTGTCCTCAAATCTTGCTCTTATCCTCATCTAACATCTCCACTCAGAGTTGAAGATTTTCATAAATTCAAACAGCACAAAGCCTGCATGATACAGCAGGGTGGCTACATTATTCCCTGATTTTTTCACAGCGTAATTCTGACTTCATCTATGGTTTATTAATTCAAGAACTGGTTTGGTGCAGGTGTCATTGGACAAGCTAGAATGAGAGACCTTGCATAGGCACAGCAGAACAAGCATTTTCCAACTTACAATAGCAGCTGCTCGGCCAATGCCCTGTGCTGCCGCGGACAACAGGATGATCTTCCCATCCAGCCGCCCCATGGTGCTGACCTGTGCAGGCATGGGATGGCACAGAAATTTAACAAAAACATGAGCCAACACCACCCCCAGGAATCAGATGCAAATACCTTCCCAAAACTAGACAGGATCCAGGGTGTACCTCTGCCATCACAACTGTCCTGTTTGGCTGTCGTGTGACCCTCAGTTATCCAGGGTTCTGAGGGGCAGGGCTGCCCCAACCTTTTTTTTTTAGTTATACATAAGGACCTCAAGAAATCAAAAGGCATTTGAGCTCAGAAGTTAAGCTTCATTATAACAGAAATTGGATTTTATCTTTTTTTTTAAACAGGCAAAAAAAAAAAAGCCAGGATGAAACAGCAGTACAATAATTCGTAATCTAGTGTTTCCAATGTCCATGGTGTTCTTAGAAAGCACTTCTGTCTTCTGTTTCTCTCAAACTCCAAACTCTTCAACTTCCTAGACTGCAATAAATTCCACACAATACCCTAGGCTTTGGTATCTGCTCCCAATTGTCTTAGGAATCTTCCAGCACAGCAGATTCCCAGTCCCAATGATGCAGGAGGGTGTGGGGGGAATGAGGCTGCCAGCCTTGCCTCTTGTTCCCTGTTCTCAGGGAACACTGAGCATGCTTGGGGCAGTAGGGAACCTCTAGGAGCTGCTACCTTAGTCCGTATGGAGCAGCCAAAAGGCAAAATACAGCCCTTTTCTGCCCCAGCACACACGTTCAAGTGCTGAGTTAGGTTTAACAAAATACAGCATGCAAAAATGCAGACAAACAAGTAAAAACAAACACCATCCTCTCACTCCTGTAGATTTTTGGTTATTTAAGGAGAAAATTACTTAATAGGATGCTTCAAAGGACTTTCTAAAAAGTGAGGTCACTGGGTTCCAGTCACAATGCAGTATCTGGAGTTTGTTAACCAAGTTCCCCATAAGCAAAACTCCTGCATTTTCATAATCCTCTGAGCAACTTCATCTATATAGATATGAGTGTAGAAAGGTGTCATAAGAACACAAAGTGTTTAAATGTACACATAAATCCAACACACCAAGTACTTCACTGGGAAATTAAGATAAAGGTGCCATAATCTTCCCTATGTTAGCAGCCAGTGCTATCCTCTAGAGATGCTCAAATCCATGCTGTGACTCAGATTAGAGTCGAATTTAGTGCCTACATTTTCAATCAATTATTAATTTCTCTTATTTTGATCAGAAATTCTGTTTTGTTAGACATTTTTCCTGACAGAAGTTGCAGCAAAAGTGTTTTCCTGAAGGTTACAGATTCAACAAATCAGACTTCTGAAGCAACGTAATGGAAAAATTCTTTTCTTTCCAAAAGCCACCTGGATCAGTTCAAGTACTTCCCCAAATCACCTTAAAATGTGGGAAGCAAAATGCATTATAAATACATTTTTCAATCTAACAGTCAGGTTTTATGAACATTTGCCATACTGATTGTATGAAGCATTTACAGAGAAATATTAATATAGTCACTCACCAAGAGATCTCAAACAGCTTTGTTATATTTACTGACCCTTGTACAAAAGGAAGTTCTACAGTTTTTTTTTTTTTACTCTGCTTATTGGGATTTGTAGTCCAAATGCTAAGTTTCTCTAGACGAACGTAATTTCCTGTTGAAACATTGAGATGCTGCCATCTAGTGAAACTCAGGATTTTAAAAAAGTGTGATCTTTCTCCTGCACATGAAAGGACACAAAAAGATCACTAGCTGATCCTCTTCCCATGGGAATTCAAGAGATCAATAGGATTCCCACAAAAAAAAGGCCACAAACATGTTTTTCCAAGCAATGTCTTTTTGCAATATAAACTATCAAATTCCAAACCAGGACAATACTTACATGATTATTTTTTGTTGTTGTTAAACTGGTGATTTACCAATGTATCTTTTGTTTCTAGTGGTTTAACTTGCATATCTTAAAGCAGAATTAATATCATTAGACTGAAAAATTCTAGGACAAATTAATTTAGCTATAAGCTCAAACCAGACTTAAAGCTACCTGATAGTATTATTAAGGAATTTGGTGTCCTAAACTTCAGTTAGTTTGTCCTCAGAAAAGCCACTTCTGTGGGTAAACTGGGACACACATACACAAAAGTTCACTTTATCCTGTCTTTCTGCTAAACTGTGATAACTTTTAAGGCTTTCTACATCAGCTCCCCAGTAAACAAATTCTTTAATGACTTTATTTTCTAAAAGCATTTATCATTCTGCCCCTAAGCTTTTGCCGCCTGAATTTGGACACAGACCTGTTACAATAAGTTTTTGCTTTTTTTTAGTTCAATCACCAGAAAAATCACCAAATCTAGAAATGTTCCAAGCCAGCGATAATTAACAAAAAAACCACTGGAAATGGTATATGAAAGATGCAGATCTATATATACACCTCCTTTCCCCCCTTCTAGAAGAAAAAAGTCAGTTTAATTCATTTATTAGAACACCAAAATGCTGGTAGCCAAAGGCAGTCCCTTTCATCATAGTGGGAAATAAAAAAAGTAACAAACCAAACCAAACAAAAAACCAACCCAAAACAAACCC
>QWTY01000620.1:1513-14057 GCA_008033365.1 Pseudorectes ferrugineus | reverse complement strand
AAAAAAAAAAACCAACAAAACCAAGCCACCACAAACACACTAGCACTTTGCATTTATCCCTGTGAGAAAATAAATACCTATGACTCTGGTCAGAAAGAAGACATTGTGCTGCTCAACTCTGTAACAGTATTTAGAACCTGTATATTTTTGGTTTGTCATGCCTTTAAAAGCTTCCCAAAACACATTCCAGGTCAGAGATTGAGATAAATGCTTGCAATTTCTTAGTAGGTACAGTACTTGGCAGTTTTCAGCTATTCAAGGTAAACAGAAGGTTGGTTCTTTATTAAAGTACCTCCATCAGGTAAATAATCCTTGTGTGACTCTCCCAATTCCAGTAACGGCTGAATGCTCAGGAATAGGTCAGTGTAGCCATTTGCTTGTCAGTTTGGGTGACCCAAACAGGACCTAGCACACCTGAAAGCTTTATTCCTATAAAATAAGCATGATGCTTCTGATGCAGGTATCTTTCTTAGGTATGACTTTCTCATCTCATGATGACGATTTCATCCTTAATGGAGTTGATCTCGGGTTCTGAGTGCCAAATTCCTGTTTAGTTGGCAATGGAGGGCATGGTGGGGAGGAAAGGGAGGAGGATCTGTTTTACACTTCAACCATTTTCTGGCAGACTCAAAAGAATTAAACAAAACTCTGACAACAGACTTCTGTAACAGTAAACTTCTGCACAAGTAATTGCTGCAGAAGGTTATGGAGGACAGAGACAAGAAGCATAGTAATGATGGAAGTGATGAAATCAGTAAAAAAGATAGTCATTTGGTCACATTTAGACACTGAATGTTGTAATCAACATCCTTGGATCGTAGCACAAGTGAACAGCAAAAACATTTTTACATATTTAACACAAAAATTTATTGTGAAATTAAAATTTCTTATATAAAACATAAAAAATGTAGGTCTCATAATACAGATAAGTAGGTTAATAAAAGAGTCCATCTTGCCCCAATGATCTGGTTTGTTTTCCATTCACTAGAGAAGCAGAAGAGTGTTAAGTCCATTGCTTACTAATAAAAAAAGTCCAATACACAACTTCCGACAGGTATATTGAAAAATGATGCAAAATTCAAAGTTACTCACGGTACCATAATTGGCTGAGCTGCAGAAACTTTTAAGGAGTTTAAGAGGAACCCTTGATTGTGTGCTCTAAAAACAGAAGATCAGTAACTTCAGTTGCAGTGTCCAAAGAGGTCAAGATTGTGGTGAAAATGCAGTTTCTGTTGGCTTAAAGAAAGCATGGTACAAAAACCACATGCTAAGAAACAAAAAGAATATTTCCTGCCAAGTCAACAGCACTCTGAAGATACAAATATCAACACCCCAGAAAAGGGCTGTTTTAGGAATGACAGAATGCAAAGTGTGAGAATGAGAAGTTTCACAGTAGATTAGTTTGTGATCCACTCCTTTTTCCATTTTTTTTCTTCAATACATTAGCTTCTCTTTGCCAACAAAAGAATCCACATCAAAACATGAAAGTAGAACATCAGCAGATTAGCAGGTTGTGGGGCAACATGTCTGGTTTTCCATTTTTGTCCTCATATTCCAGCTTTCCCAGTTGTGGGAAGTAGCAGCTCCAAGACAGCAAAGATGGAAGAGGCTGATGGCTTTTAACCTGAAGCAATTTTCTTTTGTATATGCAGATCCTGGCTGTAGCCACTGCAAGGGCGGCTCACAACAGAGCATCTTTACTGGGTGCTACAATCAGGGGCTTTATCTTTGTCTGAAGTCCCAAACAAGTGCTTAAGATGTTCTTCTGTGGACTCCATGCCCGCAGGTCGTGTATCTGTACAGAAGACAAGAACATTAAAGCCTTTCTCAGTTAGACAAGCAGCAGGAATACAGTGATTTCATCTTGACTAGTGCTTTACATGTCAGCTATCAAAGCTTCCCTCTGAGGAGCTTTGTGTTGTGAGGAAAGCTGTGCTCTTATCAAGTTGGCCATCACAAAACCAGCAATGAGTCATGTTCTTTCTGGAAGTCTGCTATTAATACCTCAAAAACTGGCTAACTCTTCAACATGTCTGCTGGGGCCTTCTGAAAGCTGTGAGAAGCAAGTGTACTCATAAGGGCAGTAGGTCACTAAAAGTCAGCAGGCCAGATACAAGAAATCTGAAGTGAGCCTGAGGAACAGCAGTTATCATCAGAACAGCTATTATTGCAGCTGGAGCCAGGCAGAGTAGCAGATGCAACATCAAAGACTAAAGTCTACCATCTTGAAAAACTTCAGAGAGAAGTTAACCAGCAGTTAATTTTATATAGTTTTACCAGAAGTTTGTGCTTAACCAATGTAAAGTTAAAAAGCAAAACATTTTAGACCACCAGCTATCTAATAACAATATTTTGCTGATTCACTTTTAGAAGTCACTCATCAACACTTCCACTGCAGAAAAGGAAAAAAAGTTTGTATATTCTTCAGGGGTGAAGAATTAATTTTGGTATTTCAATTTTGTAGAGCATACAGAAGCTTCACAGCTCAGATGGTCAGCTTTTCAACAGTCAGACAACAAACCGTTCAGGAAAACTGTTATCATTTACGTTTCAGGTCTGAATATGTAAGTACAGCATTTACCCTCAACTCAGGCCATCCCTTACAGTTTGCATCTTCGAATCTTTATAGGACACTACCGCTGTGTTACGTACCTGTTAGCACACCCAAGTTGGAATTATCGAAGAAATTTGTTGGACAAGTCAGAG
The DNA here is from genome assembly GCA_008033365.1 of Pseudorectes ferrugineus. NCBI lineage: Eukaryota > Metazoa > Chordata > Aves > Passeriformes > Pseudorectes > Pseudorectes ferrugineus. The sequence continues at coordinate 11,351 of QWTY01000620.1, read as the reverse complement.
GCAGAGGCTTTGATAGGTCCTGAGTCACTGTTTCCTGAGAAATAGTTTCCTTGGAGGGTGAAGGCATTTGCTCTTTAAAGAAATACGACACTGTCTTCTTAGGAGACTTTGGTATTGTCTCTCGAGTAGTTTCTCTTGAGGATCGTTCTCTCCATTTTACTGCTCTCTCTTTCCATTTCTTAAGTTCCTCTTTCAGTTGAAGTTCACCACTGCAAAGAAAAAACCCCAGCATTTAAGTAAGAAGAGTTTAAAGCAGTTACTCTAAGGAAAAATTCCTGGAGAACAGACACTCCGTATATTTTCAGATGACACCTCACAGACGTGGCAATACAATAGCTGTGTATCTTGGTTTCAGAAGAACTCTTCTTTTAAGCTAAAATTCCTTCCAACATACAGTTCAAGTGTATCTTCCAGCATTTAAAAGATTCTTAGGAAAGTAAGAAATTTAAAGTTCAAAAGGCCTTTATAAGCCATAAAACACTAAGCTTTGAACAAAAGTTTATGATGTGAAATCTAAAATTAATGGTCACTTCTATAGGTGTCCCAGAAAGAAACACTAATGATGTACATAGTTAAATACAACAAATCATTTGACATGTTGCTAGTCAGCTTTCCACTTACTTTAGTAGAAGGTCATTTTGTTTCTTCAGATGCAAGTTCTCTTTCTGTAGCTTAGCGTGTTCAGATTTTAGAACAAGTATTTGTGTGCTCTGCACAATACCACTGCCACCACCACAAGTAAGGGGTATTTGGGATTGCTGAGGATCTGCTTCTTTCAACACTAGAAAACAGATTTATACATACATTTGTGCATTATTTGGAGAGTGCTTAAAACCAAGCCAATACATTTTTTAGCCTATTCCTTCTTGTGGTCTGATATGTGAAACCTCACTGGGTTACAAGCGCCATTACAACAGTTACTCTTTTTTCTACACAGAACACACCTCCAAGTATTCACACTGCCAGGGAGATATTAAGAAACACGAAAGATTCATCACTGGGCCATTTAGAGGTAAAATAGTTATTGTTTCAGGTATGTCATAGCTTTGATGAGAACTAGGTATTCATATGTCAAGGAAAAAGTGGCAACATGAGCTACCACCACTGCAGCTTATCCCTTCACTAGGGCAAATGTGGCTGGAGAAAACCACAAGAATTGCTGTGATTCTAATGCAGTTTGTGTGCAGCTAATGTAGTCTACTTTCCATCTCATCTTCCAATGCACCCAATTCTCCTCATAGCCTTTGAGGTACAAGGCTGCATCTCGATCTGATCTTTAACCATATAACCTCAAAACTCAATGTTTAACATGAAAGAGTCCCTTCTATTTATCTTGAATTTACCAGTAACATCTTGCTCTTGGTGTGCTCTTCTCAGTTCTTCTTTTAGCTTTGTTAACTGTTGTTCTCGGTGTTCTGCAAGGGCTTTATAATTAGCGAGTCTGTATGAGGCAGGAAAGGAGGAAAAAAAAATCCAGAAAACCTCAGTTTAATAGTTATTACAGTTTTCAGCTGAATTCCGATGAGCTATCAAATACAAGACACACCCAAGTTATACAAGAAAAACTACATAAATCTGGTTGTCAGTTAGATTTTAGGTAAAGTGCACAAAAATTTAGGTAAAGTGCACCCAAAAAGTTGGACTAATTATTTTTGCTGTATCCTTTCTCTCTAGTAAAGTAGAGTGCTTTCAATTATTGCTTTCCCCTTGCCTTCTTTTGTCAGAACAGTTATTTCATTTATGGCTGAACATGGTTGGTTGAGAAATTTTGGTGGGTGTATAGGGAAGGAGTTTTGGAAGTAACCCAGGGTGCATACAGATTTTACTTTAACTACAATAGAATCTTACAACACCTCAGGCTGAGTGCTTACTTCTTCTTATGTGGGAAAAATAAAGAGGGAAGTAGAAGCTAAGAATAAAGTAGTTGAGAATTGTAAGAAGATAAAATTTGAACTTACTTCACTTCAAAGGAGTTGGATTGTTTCATTCTTTCCAGATCACATTTTACCAACTGTGTTTTGAGGTGGTCAATTTCTTCTTTGTACAGCTCAGCACCTTTATCTAATTTTGCCTGAAAATAAAATATTTAGTACAAATAAGGGCTTGTTACTTAGCAATGAAATTAAGGGCTGTTTACCTTGTATCTTTACTATGATCTGCTAGAGTTTGCAGGACAAGACCAGGAGCAGGAAGTTATTTTTCACTAAGGTGCCTCCCATTACCAACTAGCACTATAGCAGCAGTTGGTATCCTACTCTGGTGTATTACCATACAGTTATATTTTAGCAGGTTTTGCTGACTTCAGCGCAGACATAAATCTGGGAATTTTAAAGTAGCGTGCAAATATATCACATTGAATAAACAGTTCATGCTTCCATTTAAAAGTTTTTTAAATGTTTAAAATGTTTCAGAAATGCATCACATACAAGTGACACATTTAGTTTCTAATATTGTAATATGGGTTCTAAATGTTGCCACTGAAGGTTGCACTGGCAGAATGTGAAACTGCCTGCTAAACAGGCAAGCAGAGTGTTTTACTCTGGGAATGCCATACAGAACAAATACATTGACTATAGAGAGCCACATTTCACCTACAACTGTTGTCAAGCGTGCTTTGTGTCTTTACTCAGAGGGGAAGGAGAAGAGTGAAGTATTTTGCTCATACCTGAAGACTCTGCTTCTCTGTTAAGGCAGTCCTGAGGCAATTATCCATCTCATTCAGTTTGGCTTGCAGTTGGGTGAGCTCACTTGTCTCTGTTCTTATTCTTATCTGTGCTTGTAACTTGTTTATCTTGTCATCTTTCTCTTTGACACTTTGTCCTATTTCATTTATTACATTTTCTAACTTCTGAATTTTTACTTCCATAACCTATTGAGATATATCAATCAATCAGTTATGAGCAGTTATGTCACAAGATAGTAACAGTAACAGCACATGGTCATATTCTTAGCAAAAACAAGCAAAAACCCAAACCACACAAAAAAACCCACTACAGGCTCTATGGCAACTCTTTATGTCCAGGTCACTGTTTTGTGTCACCTTTTAATAGTCTAGAACAGTCAAGTCTAAGAAAAGAAAAAGTGCTTTGGAGAAGGGTAACTGTGACATAAAAAAATAGGAGAGAGAAAATGAGTCCTCAATTCCTGTGATTAAATAGAGAATTCTTCTCCAGCTTCATGTCTGACATAGTGAATACCATATACTTACAGGAATCATCAAGAGTATCACCCTATTAAAGTCAATACTTCAAAAGCAAACGAAAACACTTCATATGAATTTCTAAACTGAACATCTACTTGTGTACAGAAATCAGGCAATTAAAATTATCACATTACAGGCAAGAGCTCAAGCTTCCACTCTGGAAATAAAAGAGCTACTAAAATAAAGTGCACTCTATTTGTATTGTGCTGGCATAGATTTACAGTTGCCATCAATCCTTATTTTCAGTTTGGAGTACTCTCACTTAGAAAGCAAGCATCAAAGAAGTTTTCCTTAGAAACAAGTATTAGTACCTTTTTATCTTGTTCTGCAGCCTTTAATTTATTATGAAGCCTATAATTTTCTTCTTCTAATGCCAGACTGGCAGAGCCACCAGGGGCCAGTTTTTCTTTTAGAGTGTTTAGAACCTGAAGCAACTCTTCATTTTTCTCTTTTCTCTGTTTTAATTCAACATCAGCATTTTTACTGTAATCCGCAGTTCTGGCATCCAGCTCTGAAGAAAGTTCAAGGAGTATCTGAAAATCAGTAGCATCGTACAGAATAATTTAAAATAATTTTTTTAAGTGTTAGAAATAAGGCAAGTGAAGAAACAGGAAGTATCTTAGCATGTAGTATTTTCACATTCTTGTTTCAGTGCCCCATTTGAAAATGCTTGCTATCAGAAATGGTATCAGTAACACTCAAAAGAACTGTTTCATTTCCAAAAGAGAGGGAGGCAGGAAGGGGCACAAGAGAAGATGATAGTGTATTGCAAGTTTACCAGTATTCCTGCATTAACTCAAACACTGATATTAGAGAAACAAAGGAACTATACTGGAAAGAATTCTTGAATGTCAGTAACAGAAAACCATAATTATTCACAGATTTTTTTACTAGAATGTATTCACTAACTAAAGGAAATTAAACCTACACATTGGGTTATTCTAGAAACCCACATGTTTAACATGTCAGTTAAATAAAAACTTCACAATTGTCAGGAAATGACAATTTTACTAGATTTTTGTTTGTTTGTTAAAAGCTTTGATCCACATAATATTAGGGTCAGGAAATTCTTTCAAAAACCTTGCCAACACTGCAAAATCCCAAAGAAGTCAAGACTGGCTATTGACTCTACAGAAGAAACTTTTTAAAATAGGCTAAACTTAAGATTTAATCAGAAAGATGAAATCTCGTGAAATCCTGTTTATGATGCACTAAACCCTGAAAAATGCTGCCCAGGTTTCCAAAAGAGGCAAGAGGTAAGCAGAAGAAAGAAAGGAGCGTGAATATAAATTTCAACTGAGTTTTAAAAATGGCTAAAGTAGTTTTGATAAAGTTTGGCAAGAAAAGCAACATTTTCCAGAATTCAGATTAATAAAACCCCAAATAAACAATTCCACACCCCCTCCCATTTATTACCTAGAACGTCTTTTAGAAAGCAAGTTTCCAAGTTCAGATACACGAGGAATCTTTAAAAATCTTTTAAGTGTTCCTACATCTTACAGTTAAACTATGAGTAAGTGCTAATAATAAATGAATGATCATTTAAGAGCCTTTTCTGTGTTTTGTTTTCAATCATAGGCATTTGCAGAGTGCTTACACAAAATACATTTCTGATTCTATGACATTTAATTCTACCTTTACTTTAGGAGTCCAGAATGTAAAGACTTGCAAAAGCCTTTCATTATCTTTCTTTAGTTCTTCTTTCAGTTCCTCTGCATCCCAGTGAGTTCCTGAACAAGCTTCCCAGAACTGTATTGTTTCTTTTCTAGCACTTTCTTCCCGCTGTAACTCAGCTTCTATGCAGAGAAGTTCACGTTCCATTTCTGATACATCTTTGACAACGCTCTTAAAAAAAAAAAAGGGAATTAAAATTTAAATACTGGTTGGATTATCACATGTCTAAATATACCTTTTGTCCTCTCAGCTATCAATATAGCATGAAATCTGTTTTCGCATCTAATTGTCATATAAAAGGAGTTTTGCTATACTTAAAATTACACCCTATTGGGAAAGCAAGATGACAATCTACATTCCTGGAACAGGCTGGAAGGGGAAAAAAGAGTGATTTTTAGCAAAAGTTTATTTCACTGTTTTAGAACAAGTCATCTTGGTATTGGGTAGTATGTATTTTATAGGGCAAATAAGTAAATAACATTCCCACTATTTTCTAACCTATTAATTTTATTTTTAGCTGCTTTACAAAGCAAAATCCTCATATTATAGAACTAGTAGCATAAAAAAATAACTCTATTCCGTCACCCCCCTTAAGTGAAGTTTTAACAGATAAACCCAATGCCATTAGATTCCCACCACCACATGACACCATGCCTTGAAATGAGTCTTCGTGTCTATTTTTTTTTCCTCCCCAAATATTACCTCTGCATCCAAGTGGAAACTCTGCAGCCCTTCACTGCTGTTTAACTCTTGAGATGATACTTCATTCTGCTTCAAATAAATCTTCCTGAGACATTGAATCTGGGATTGTAGGTGATCTTGTTTTCTCTTTTCCTCAAGCAATTCCATTTCATACTTGTGAACAGTAGTATGATATTCTCTTTTCTTTGAGCAAACAGAACTGAACAGAAGCTGTTGCAAAAGCACAGGATGTATCAGTGAGCTTGCTTTAAAATGGTACCCTGCATCCAGCCAAAACTCACTATTTATAATTCCATCTGTTTACTCTCTGAGCCTGTGAACGTCCAGGATAACTAACACATGACTAAGAAAATTAGGTTCACATGTGCATTAGAGCAATGGCATATAAGCCTTTTAGCTGAGACAGCACTTTTGCAGTACACTATTTTTTTAGACTTCAAAAATAGCCAAAAAGTCTAAAAAACTCTAGACAGCTTTCCACAAATGTAGACTTTGAAAAGCAAAGTATTCTTTGTTATATTTATTTTCTCTTAAAAGTTGTGAAAGGTGCAGATGATCTACAAGAATAATATCGCTTTGCAGATTTAAAACTTTATTCTAGCACAGCTTGCTAGTTGAATCTTGAACACCTTTAACCATGAAAGTTAAAAGCCATCTATGGAAAAAATTAAACCTAGAATTGCTGCGTTAAGTTATAAAATGAGGCTCTTTGAATATTAGTTCAACTTCTAAGTGAATGGATATTTATAGACATGACTGACTCTCAAGAACCTCACCCCCTCTCTCCAGGCCTGCGCATGTTTCCCCCCACTGCTCCAACCAAAAAAAACCCCCATCCCTTAATATCTCATGGTAAATAAAGAAACAGAAAAAACTTTATCATTTACTGTACTTCTGCATATGTTAACGGGAATTCTTTCCCAACTACCCTTAACCTTTCTGCTGATAATTTTAGTCCAATGAAGAAACTGATTCCAAATTAGGGAAGATCTGCAAGGCTGTAACATCATCAAACTACTTGGGTAGTGTTGCAGAGTAAGCATGCATCTCCAAGCAAGCTTGCATGTCTCTTTTCTCCATGAAGAAATACATACTTAGTCATCTATAACTTTATTTATAGAGTACAGAAAGAAAACTTCATTTCCCAATTAAAATGGAATAATATTAATGAAATAATACTGTGCAAAGCAGCTGACCTACAGTTAAAACCTAAGTTTGATTTACATAACTAAGTAGTTCCAGTTTTCTAAGATTGTAAAGCAATTACTATCTACATATTTTCTCCAGTGTATGGATTCTCAAAAACCAAAGACAGAGTATATAAAATCCTAGCTGTTGAGAGCTTATTAAAAAAAAAACCCCAAAACCCAAACCCAAGCGATATGAAGCATCCATATATCCAGCATTTTAAGTTGGTACCTTCAGTTTGGTCAGTAACTTCTGGAGGCGACTGTTTGTTTCCTCATTTTTAGTTTGAAGTGTTTTGACTTGTTTACTCTGCTCCAATGTAAGCTGAGGCAGTATCACAGCTATCAGTGCTTTCTGACTATTCAGTTCACTCTTCAGCTTAAGAGACACTGTAGAGAGACATTCATATCTCTTCCCCATTTTTGGGAATTTCTCAAGAAGCTCCTAAATGCAAGTGAAACAAATTAATTTGATCACAATAAGGAAAAGTGTGATTAGCTATAAACAGAAACATAAAAAAAATGACCTGACTCCAGGACTAACCCCTACAGTATTGTGATGGTTTTACAACAGTAAAGTTATTAGGATTAAAATTTCAGTTTTGACTTGCCATAGGGATATGACAAAAACACTAATCTAGGCACAAACCCAGATAATTTCTTAGTTTTCCAGCAAGTCATTTCACAAGCTCAAATTGTCTATGTGGTTTAGATTGCCTGGCCACATCAAGACTTGTAAATCAGGCATGAAAAAAAATATTGCCTGTTCACAAGTTTGCCAACTGGCCTTCCCTCAGGATGGACTCCCAAGTTTATCTACTTCTCCTTTCTTGAAGGAAAGGGCTCATGACATGGGTCCTAGCACTCTGCCATGAAAAGGAGGGTGTGAACAAGCAGTGAGCAGGCTCAGTAGTGCTACAGGCTTGAAGATCCAGTAAACTGCAACTCCAGTATCACATTTCGTCATGTCTAGGATCTTGTCTGCCTCTTTCCCAATGTTCCAATGTTTTTACTATGAGGTAAAGAGTTAAGAAAACTGGTGAATCTTGGTTCTTTCAACGAAGAACCAACAATGGAGTGAGTATGCCACAGGAGTTTTATACTTATGTTAAAATAGACTGCAGGAAGACCTTATTGCTCTCTACAATTGCCTGAAAGGAGGGTGTAGCCAGGTGGGAGTTGGCCTCTTCTCTCCAGTAAGAAGTGGTAAGTTGCACTGGGGGAGGTTTAGACTGGTTATTAGGAAAAATTTCTCAACTGAAAACGCTGTCAAGTATTGGAACAGGCTGCCCAGGGAAGTGGTGGAATGACCATCCCTGGAGCTACTTAAAAGATGTGTACATCTGGCACTTAGGGACATGGTTTAGCAGTGGTCATGGCAGTGCTGGTTTAAGGGTTGAAATCTATAATCTAAGAGGTCTTTTCCAACCTAAATGATTCTATGATCCTACATGACTAGTTATTTTCATTGGGGTGGCTGCACAGTAATGCAAGCGAGATGTTCTGTGAACATTAAATTGAACTCAGTTGACACAAGATGTGCAATCACTGAACAGCAAATCAACTGATCCCATGGTATGCAGCATCTTAGCAAGATATGCAAACCATTTTATACATAATGCATAAAAGACGTATGCTCCATGACAAGTCTCATTAAGTTCCTATGTGCATCCTTAAAACAAGCAGAAAAATAAGCTTTACCTTAATTTTCAAGGCTTTTTCTTTCAAGCTATCATCAGCGACCTGCTCTGCAATATCCACTGGGTTTACCGGAACAGACACATTATTCAGGTTTCTCTGCTTCAGTTGTTCTAAAGCACTTTCCAGTTTTGCCTTTGTTTCAACACACTAAAATCAAAGTACACATATTTAAGTACCATTCAAGACGAGAAGTTATGAGTAACTCAGGTAAATTGCAAATTGCAACACTCACCATCTCAGAATTTCTTTGCAATTCTGTCTTGAGCTGGTCCCGCTCAGACCTGACATCCTGAAGAAGTTTTTGTAGCTCATGTTTTTCTCGATTAACTGATGAGATTTGTTCTTTAAGTTGGAAAGAGTGACTAGTTCTTTCAGCTAATAACTGATCCTTCTCACATGATACGCTATTGAGTGTCTCAGTTAACCGTTGAATCTACAGTGAATAGTGGCAAAAAACACAAATCACATTTTGGTGGTTGTGGTCTTTATACACCCTATGAGGTGCTCAAATCAGTTGTGTCAAATACAAAAATCACAATTTTTAATTACTGAAATTCACACTAGCAGCAAGAAAAGTTTAAAAATAATTTTGGTGTTCTAAGAACTCAAAAAAAGAATTTACAAGGAAGATGAATAGCATGACACCAAAAAAGTCTACTACTGTCAACTTTAGTCTTCTGTAAAGCAAGAGGAATCAAAGGAAAAGGCAATCAACCTATGTCTATATCACAAGAAAATTAAAATAAATAGAAGATGAGCATAAAAAGTGGACAATAGCTTTATATTTTCTATATTGAAGAGTAATATTTGCTAAACTGAAGCAATCCTCAATTATACTCTTGGATCTACAAAGCAAGAATTTGACAGGTGAAAAGCTCAAAAGTAAAGACTACAAAAAGAATGAGTTGGCAAGAAATAGGTGCAAGACTTTCAAACATCGTCTGTTATTCAGGAAGTGTGAAAAGCACAAAGGATTCAAAAACCACTTAAATTCACACTGTCTGCACAGTGCCTTTTAAGGTCAGAATACCTGTAAAGTTGCTGATTATTACATTACATTAAACCTGCACTCATTTGATAAATTGACATTCATTCCAAAGATGAACCAATCCAATGGGTTACAAAGCTGAGAGAAGTTGAGGATGCTATTAATGAACATCAATAAAGAAACTTAGACAAAATCCTTTGCCCATGTTCATGTTCGTTTACCAACCATAGAAATGATGTGCTGAGAATTAAAAATTAAAGAGAGTTTGTGGAAAAGTTTAGCACATCAGTCACAAAACATCAGAATACAAAACAGTGACTAAACACCAAAACCCCTCACCTTGCTTGTTAGGCTGTCCTTCAAAATCTCTGACTGCCTCTTAAC
>QWTY01000618.1:0-26111 GCA_008033365.1 Pseudorectes ferrugineus | reverse complement strand
GAACCGGACACAGAAGTTGAGGTGTGGCCTCAGCAGTGCCGAGTACAGGGGGACGGTCACTGCCCTGGTCCTGCTGGCCACACCATTGCTGATCCAGGCCAGGATGCCATTGGCCTTCTTGGCCACCTGAGCACAGCTGGATCATGTTCAGCTGCTGTCAGACAGCACCTGAGGTCACACACCTGAGCAGTAAGAGATATGAGGGTTCATGTGAGGCTCTGGACTTCTGTGTGCATTGATTCCTGCAATGTGGAGGTTATGGGATAAGGTTGCTCATGGTCTTTTTCCATGATTTCCGTATTAATGCAGTACAATTTCACAGGTTCCATAACAAGTTTAAAAATACACAATAGTAGTTCCCTGAAAGCTGGTAGGATTTTCTGTCTAAAATAGGAGAGAAATATACCTATTTTAAAAGAAAGGCTGCTTTTGGAGAGGCAGCATAAGAGTGGGAATAGACACACACATGCATGGGTGTTGTCTCTCACTCCCCACCTCCTATGAGAGACAAAGCTGAAAGATTTCTTTTATAGGCCATTTAGGAGGCAAAAATCAAGAGGATTCTGATAAAACAAAAGCTTGTTCTAGAAATTATCCTGACACAACAGAAATGACAGACTATGTAAGATAATTTCGGGTGTCTTTGGCTGCAGTTTGTAATCTCTTTATTTTTTAGATGATATTATTAGTCTTGAAGATCTAAATAAAAATCACCAAGAGAATCAAGACTCTTCTGAAACACTATCAGGCATGGAGCTGTGTCAAGATGTAATAGAGGAGAACATCATAACCTGCACTGGCACTGGCTGTCTGGATGCTGCATTTCATCAGTCATGACTGACTGTCTTAAATTCTGCATGAACAAACAGGTAATCAGTCACCTTGTGAATGTTTCACTCTTTTATTATATTTGACCAAATATCTAAAGAACATTGTTATAATTTTTAAGATGCATTTCGTATCCCCCAATTTACTTGGGTTTTAATTGAGTTAGGGTTGAGAGTTGTTCGGATTTTGTTTTTTTAAGCCCGAATGGGGAAAAGAGAAGGCAGTATTTTGTTATTAAAGCCATATGATTTTATTTTTTCCTCTGAAATCTAAAACATGAGTGGTGAAGTGAAAGCAGCAGGGTAGGATGCCTAAGAGCTGGACTTTATTCCCAGTTTGGTTGCTGTGGCAATCTTTTGTGAGTCATCACAGTCCTACTTTCCTTGTCTTTTCAGCATGGAGAGTAATGCTGCCTCCATTAAGGGTCTAATTATGAAGAGAACTCTATGAGTAATAAAACAGTATTTCACCAAGTTATGAAAAAGTGACAGTTTTTCTTTTCAGTGGAGAAACAGTAGCAGGAGGTCGCAGTAAGACTCCATATCTTGAAGTGTTAAGTTTTCATTAATGTTTTCATTTGGTTTGACAAAGTGTGTTACTGAGTATTAGAAAGTATGTTATCGTGTTCTTGCTTGTCTCGTGAATTTTTGAACGCTTTGGTAACTTGGCAAAGTTTCTTTGGTTTGTTTATGAGAGAAATTCTGGGAAAATCGTGATAAGAAGGGAGGATTATTGGTTCCAGCAGGAAAATGCTGGCTTAACTTCTCTATCATTTGCCATCAGTTGTTCTTTCCAAAATGGAAAATGGATTAATCTGTAGTTTTTAAACAAATAAACTGAGGTACGTGGAAATAGAATAACTTGCATCATGAGCAAATTGAGCCAGAAAAAGATTACATATCCTGACGCTTAAACTATTCCCACCTAGACATCACAGGACTGCTGGAATACCATCCACATGGGGTCTGGTCAGGGGGTCTTTGTCACCTGGTGCCCTCTGCCTGACCTGAGCATGAGTCGATGCCTGGAGCAGGAGTCAAGGAGGTGGATGTGCACTGTGTTGGGACTGTTATAAACACGGAAGTTTTCACAGTGGAGGTTCATGTCAGAGGGGAAGTAGCTGAATAGTTTGGGTTGGAACTGAAACCTCTTGAATGGGGTTTGATTTGATTATATGTCATTGATGACAAAAATGACATTGCAGACCATTTGCTGATTAGCTGGTACCAGCTACCAATGTAGGAAGATGAGGGAGATCTCTGTGAACCATGTAGCCCAGAGAGCACCGCTCTTGCAAGGTGCTCTCAGCATAGATCATTGATAACATCAAGAACATAGGGTAGCAGTATTTTCCTCTTATATAATCAAATACTACAATATTTGGTAAGCAAATAAAAAATATTTTTTATATTTTTAGGCTTACACCTGCTACCAATTTTTAGAAGCTACTTGTTTATAATATTGCAAATATGAGCACTCTAGAGGCAGAATTTTGGCTTATGGTCCTGACTGGATGTCAGTGTGGGTCTGTATCCTAAGCTATTATCCAGAAATGCCTGGGTTATTGATTAAATGTTTATATGCTAAAGAAACAGATGTGAAGACCTTTGTTATCTTCCCAGGAGAAAACTGTGAAGCATGAAACAGTTTTTTTCCCTCTTGTGCTTCAAGAAAAGAAAGACACATGTTAGCAGATTATCCTGCCTTATTGTCTGTACCTTTATGTGCTTGCTGAATCCAACAAGCTGTTTTTTCCCGTCAGATTTAATCCCTTTGTCTGTCTGCTTTGCTACTCCCAAAATTGTTTCAGTCTTTGCCTCCTGCTTGTTGCAAGAGCAACAGAAGTGACCCAGAGCCCCGTGTGTTGTGACCCAGCCACTGTCTGCTGCCAGAAAACCCCCGTTTGTTATGTTGTGTTGCAGTCTAACGCTCTGTGTCAGCTTGTGTTAGTTCTATGGAATATAGAATGAGAGCAATGCAGACTTTGCCATGAAAGAAGACTCCCCGTCACTGTGTGGCTTTTAAAAAGGCCTTGCACTGTCTCTGCAGGGTTTGGTCATTGAGATCTGTGCTGGAATGGGGTGATACAGCTGGAGTTTTCTGCTGGGAGGAGGGAAGTTAATCAGGGGTTAACTGGGGTTTTTGTTTTGCTTTGTTTTACTTCATCTGAGATAAGTCAGGGGAAGTCCTGAAGGCTGTTGGAGGGAGAGGATGAGACATCAGAGGTCAGATGGGTTTAGGCTGCTCTGGAGCTGTGATCTGCCACCTCAGACCAGGCTGATGCAATGGGTCGCTGCTGCCCAAAGTGTGAAGTGCCCTTCCTCCCAGCCCTGCTCCAGATAGCAGCTCCAGCACTTGCTGGCTGACATGAAGGCTATCATTTAACTCACTCAGCCCACAGCAAACAAATCGATACTTTTCTGCCGGACTGAGGAATTTAGATAAGCTGCTGTAAGGTCCAGCTCGGTGCCAAGGCTGGGGCAAGGGAGCAGGTGAGGTTGTGCTGCTGCAGATACGAGGAGAGGACGTGCAGGGCGTCTTGTCTGGGGAGCAGTCAGCTCTGATATCAGGGGCCATGTATTCTGCAACCAAACCTTCAGGTGGAGGACTCTTTTAAGCTTTTAGAAATGTAGGATGTTAAAAGAATTAAACCAAGAAAAGTATATGGAAAGGAAAAAGCATGTCTTAGGGTTTTCAATCGGCTCATGCTCACTGTCAGGCACAGGATACTGGGTAATGCAGACCCCATGTGGGTATTCCAGTGCTTCTCTGAAGTGTGCATGTGTAGTCATTGTAAAAGACAGGTGAGTTTTCCTGATCGATGGTGCCCCTGGCTTTGAGGGATGAGGTTGTCTTGCCTCACCACAAAATAATTCTCCTCTGGTTGCTGATTAAAGCAGACTTGCTAAGAATGATGTCCCAGAGTGGTTGCAAAACTGCTCAAGTGAACAACTGTAAATGTTGAAATGGATTTGATTCCTTCAAATGTCGGGGGGGAAATAAAAACTAGGCAAATTGAGGCATTCCAACTGAAAGCTTTTAAAATCATAGGAAATCAAGGGAGAGCTAATACGATCATGTTGGACCCTTTAGGTTGGAAAGCCAGCCGAGCATTACTGGCTAAGTGCAACTTAATTTGTTAGCCAGATGATCGTGCTTCTGTGTTCATGTTGTGTAAGGGTGTTTTTATTCCAGTGGGAGGGTGAACAGTGGTGGTGTTCCTCTGTGAAAACACAGGGTTAATCTCAAGTTTTTGTGAGAGCTCCTTATTGCAGCATTGGCAGCACATCAGTATTTGTTCTGGAGATTAAGCAAGAGTTCCTGGATTGAGAAATGTCAAGATCAGTGAAAACAGCATTATTTTGGTGCCTAGAAGTTGTCCTTAGACCAGGACTCACAAGTACCAGGTGCAATACAATGTGTCAGTTTAAGCATTTATCTGCAGGGCTACTTCAAAGCAGAAGCTGGCATGTTTCTTTTTGAAGAACAGCAGTTAGTAGCTCCCTGCAGGAACATTTCTTCCACAACAGCCTGGAAGGGTGTGGTTTTGATGGGACAAATCTCTTGATAACCTGTGTTATCACTCCTTTCCCTGGCTGTGCTATTCCCAGCACTTCCCTTTGCTGGCTGTGATGCTTCTGAGTGAGGCAGTTCAGCTCTAACATCTAATGCATGAAGACATCCAGAAAGTTTTTGGTCTGGACTATGGAACTGAAACAAATTGTCCTAGAGCCCATGAGATCAGCAGGACATGGGCAAAAAAGCAGGAATGTATATCTGGGACAGGCAGGACTGGTTTTTGGCTAACATGAAAAAAGTAATCTGAAAGATACAAAGCAGACTAAAGCACTCTTCCAGTATTCCACAGAAAACATAATCCCATGGTCAAACCTCTTCCAGCTGCTACTTTGATACACAGGTAACAGTGAAAAAACTTATCTATCCTTTGACATTTAACCATTGACATTTAATATTAAACAAAATGAAGCATGAAAAAGTGTACAGAATTGTGACAGAAAACCTCACCTGCTTTTTACAGTGCTTACCAGGAAAACCTGGCCCAAAAATTACTTAAGCAGAGAGTCTAATTACCTGGGGGAATAAGAGCTGCCCACAGCAGTGTTTCTGGAACTCTCAGGAAAGAGCAACAATTGGGTTGTGTGAGTGCCTCACACAAACTCTGTAACATGAAAGCCTGTGAGGTCCTGAGTGCATGTAAGAGGGGAAATAATTCACGTTGTAACAAAAAAATTGAGATGTAGCTGTACTATGGTGGTATTGGTTGAACAGCTGTTCATTATATAGGGTTTGTGATGTGTAGAGAAAAAACCCCACTGTGTTACTCTTCTCCTTATTTTTCAGCATTGAGATGGTAAGGTCCTTACTGCCTCTAGTTTTGACATCGAAGTTCTTATCTTCCTTTACACTCTCCTTGCATTTCTTTATTTTTCCTTTGCTTTCCATTGTCTGCTTCCTCTCCATTCTTTTTAAATTTTTAAAGAAATAACCAACAGCTGAGTATTAGAGACTTTAAAAACATTGGACAGACTCTTCTCAGTGTGAGGGCTGGATTATCTGTTAAGTCTTTTTGCAGCCTGTTGTGGCACTTCAGCAGACCCTCTTCTTTTTTTTATTTCAGAAACTTCTCGCTTTGATTCCACCATGGAAGGACTTCAGTTGGCCCCCAAGGATTTTAAATGTGAGGGATAACCTGGAAGAAAGAAACCACTGTAGATTTTTTGGTGTACATCTTTGGCCACCTCCCCCCAACACTGGCCCCTGATATCAACCTCTCTGTCCACGTAATAAGGATCAAAACGGAGATAACTTTGTGTATGGCAGAAGGTCATTTTCTGAAGCCATTTGGGATTTACACTTCCTCAGTACATCCTCAAGTGTGGTATAGAGATTGAGAGTGGAGACCAGAGGCATCTGTCACCATGGGGTGTGAGCTTCAGGCTCTGGTATTTAATTCACTTGGATCAGGATCCAGGATGTCGCCAGAGGAGCAGGCAGTGATGCTCACCTGCAGGGAAAGGTGCTTGTTACGTGTCTCAGCCTACTTCTGCCTCCACCCTCAGTCATAATTACACCCAGTCTCTTTACCACCTCAAATGGTAAAAATCTCCATCTGTCATTCCTATTCACTCATCCAGGGGTACACAACTTCCCTTCTTTTCTCCTGAAACCAGGCTTTATGCATCCCTTCAGCTGGACTTATTTGGGAATTTGGGACTACAGAAACAAGAACATTTCACTATAGAACGGATTCAAACACGCTGGAGGAAGGATGTGTCTATGGTTTGTGGTAGACTGAGAAGACATATAACTAGCACTGGTAACCAGTGATTGGATGTTTCTGTTAGTGGTGTTGGAAATATTTATGTATATAGAGATAGATAAATTAGAATTAATTATAAAAAGTAACCTCTGTCAATTATGAGGCATGCATAAGGCTGGACACTTCCTTGTAGAGAGAGGGAGTGGCAGAAAAGACAACTGTCACCTCACTTAACAATGACAAGTGTGAGAAAAGATTGAGGAGAAGAAGGAAACGTAGGTTGTGTCTACTTGTCAGAAATAGTATTTCCCACTTGTGTAGCTTGCAGATCCAGAATATTTCTCCATTTATTCTTTCATCTCCTCTTCCTCACCTTTCCCTGCACGTGTTTGTACGTCAGCTGAAGAGCTGAAGAGCCAGGACCTGACTGAACTCGTGCTGAAGCTCCACCATGGTCGATATTTGCCGATGTGTCTCCACTTTCTACTTAAATACTGCATCTACATGTAAGCAGTTAACAACGTATGTATTTCTAAACTAATTTAAGCGAAGTTTTCTGGCTGCACTGTTTGAATGTATCTCCCATGTACTTGTGTGTATTTTCCTTGGCTGGAAATGTCCTGCTCTCCTACTAGCAGAACACTATACAAAATGTAAAGGGGAGGAGGAAGGGAGTTCATACCAGCCATAACCACAGCTTCAGACTTCTGTGTTGTACCAGTGGCAGCAGACAAGTTAGTTTGATTTCAGGAAAATGTCACTCAATGATTCATACTGTCTTCCTACTTCTATTTATTGAGCAAGAAATCTGAATGCCTATATTTTCTGTTACTGAATCCTGGCCTTCCAGAATGCTTGAAATAAAAATAGTTTTCGAAATCTCACAGTACTCTTGTATGGGCAAATCATGTTTCATCTCTTAGTAGAGTGTTGCCAATTTAAGTTTACTTTAACCCTCTCTCCTCAGTATCTATGAATTTCAAATTTTATATCTCTTGTTTCCTGCCACATTTTTCCCACTTGCTTCAGCTAGTGTTGGTGTGCCATGTCCCTGGGGAGCTAAGCTTTCTCCCTGTGCGTGAACACTCTCTTCAGCACTATTTGCAACCTCAGAACTTAAAGCTCCAGCACTGAGGTTTGGTGGTGGTGTGTCCCTGGAGCATACCTGGGGCTGGCTCCTAACTAAGCTGGGTATGATGCTGTGTGTAGCTCTGAGAGGGAAGGTGTGATATCACTCCAATTGTTTTTGGTTTTACTGAAAACTATAATTTCTTTGGCTTCGTTGGTGATCAAGTTAATGGAAATCAGGTTTTCTTTAGAAGAGATAAATCTTGTTAAACTTTCTTTACTTTCTCTTATGATAATATGTTTGAAAAAAAACATTAGGTTGATGTAGTGAGCTTAATGCACGGGGTCATTTGTTCCGTGCTAGGCGATTGTTCAGCTTGGCATCCTTGTTGCTTCTGTGGTTGAGGAGGACTCCGATAGCTCGTTGCTAGGGAGGGGGCGGGCGGAGAAGAAGAAAAAGTCTCCGTGCATACCTGGTGTCCTGTAGCCAGCCCCACTTCTCTTTCGGGCTTTGATGTTTCATTCCTTTCGGGCCTGCCCTGTAGTTCGCAATACAGGGAGGCAGCACATGGGACTGAACGCTGTCAGCGCTGGCTTGTGTTCTCCCGCCTTTGAGAATTTGGGGAATAATCCTGATTTTAAATAATTGGAGATGGTATCTTGGGCCAAAGTTCCGGGTCTGCAGCGAGTGCCGTAGCTGAGCGCTTGGGCTGTGCAGCCGCAGATGCCCGTCCTTGCCCGTGTCTGTGCTCCGGCAGCTTTCGATTTCGCGGGGCGAAGTCTCGGCGCTGGGGCCATGGAAGGACGCGCGCTCCCGCCCGGCCCCGCCCGCAGGGGCCGAGGGACGCGGGGCCGGGGTCGGGGCCGGGGCGGGGGCCGGGGCCGGGCTGCGGAGCGGCTGCCCCGGGCCCCCCATCCCGGGCCGGCCCCGGCCCCGCGCCCCGGCGCGCCCGGCCCCGGGGCCGCGGCCGTGGACGAGCGGCTGCTCCAGGCCCTGGGGGAGCTGAGCCTGGGGCCCCCGCGGGGCGGCGGCGGCGGGAGGCTGGTGCTGCTGCGGGGGCTGCCGGGCGCCGGCAAGAGCACCCTGGCCAGGTAAGCGTGTCCCGGCCCCCGGCTCCGGGCAGGAGGGGCGGCCGGGGCCGAGCCGGGCAGGGCTGCGGGAGCCCCTGTGCCCGCCCGGCACTCGCTGCCCACCCGCCGAGGCACCGGGACAGGGCTGGGCTGGGCGTCGGGGGGAAGCGGGAGCCTCGCGGGAGCCTTGGCTGATCGCAGCCTCCCGGAACCCCCCGGCTCCAGGCTCGCTCCAGGCTGCGCTGTCCCGGGCACCTGTGGCCGTGTCTGGGTGTCCTGCCTGTGGGACTGTGCGAGCTCGTGTTCCAAAAGAGCGGTACATGCAGGGATGCTTCTGGTGAGATGGACTGATCACCCAAGGCGCCAGATTGGTGGTGGGGTTTTTTTATTTATTTATTTTTTAATTTATTTGGTTGGTTTTTTTGGTGTTTTGGGGGTTTTGTTTGTGGTTTTTGTTTGTGGAAAACTGACAACTCTGACTTCTGTTTCCATAATGTCCTGCACTCCTGGTCAGAGCCTTAGGGGTGTATAAAATGGGCAGAGGAGACCAGTCCACTCTCTAACAGCTCAAAGACTGATTGTAGAAAAACACAGTGGGGAGTGCTGGGAAGCAGCGCTGCAGTCAGTGTGACCATGCAGCTGTAGTTTGGTATCACAAAATCTCTCAGTCTGGTATCACGCAGTTCCCAGTGCCACCCACTCTCTATCAAAAGGGGAACGTTCCCTGTCTTCTTACTCTGCTGGGCTGAGGAACCCGTGCTGGGATCGTGGGCTGCCACAGGAAGGGCTCTGCTGTGAGAGGTGGCAGCACGAAGCTCTGTGATACACTGGGTTCATCTACAGTTTCCTCTTCTCAGTACAATACTTCCCTGTCCCACTGGGCCTTCTGCCTCACTGCACTTTGGCAAACGAAGCTCGTTTTTGAATTGCCAAATGCTGTGTTTTGCTCACACCCAGAATACACATCTCTCCCTTAAGAGGCTGTGTAAGTGGGGGCCTGCTCCTTCAGGGGGATTGGGGTCTCCTCGTAGCACAGTAAGAACATAAAGGTTTGGGGGCATGTTCTCAGGCAGTGCAAGTTACTGACTCACCTGTACTTTTTAGGTCAAAACACAAGGTTAATTTCAAAACACAAGGTTAATTATTAATGACATATTTACAAAATCAGTTGTAAGTATTGTTGTAGTAGTCCCCTGTGAGATGAATGTTTGAGTATCTTACTGTTTCTAGCCCCTGTTAATCGAATCATTGTGTTTAGCTGTTCAGCAGCACACGGATCAAAAGGCAGCATTTAGTACCTCTCCTTAACCCTGTCCAGGTTGTGGAAGGACTGTACCAAGAGAATTCTTTTGTGGTCCTCACACTGCATACCTTTTGGTGTTGGTAAATGCAATGTGCTCTGCAGGGCAAAGTTTGCAAAAAATGACTGCAAGAAATCTCAGTGCAAGGTCTTACTGGAAGAGAAAGGTGGTTGTTTATTTGCAAAAGCACTCTGTAAACTCATTTTATAAATTCAAGTTTATTTTCTCAGATTTTATTCCCTCACAGTATCACAGCTAAATACTTGAAAGCACCAAGATGCATGTGTGCAGGCGGTCTGCCTGAAATCAGAGCGGGCAGGGACTGTCAGCTGTCCCATCCTCGCTTTCTCTGTGGGGTTGCTCTCAGTTGGTGGTGACCAGGTGGGTTTTGGTCAGATCTGCTGTGCCATCTCCAGCCAGCAGCTTCTATGCTGCCATCTTTTTGCCTGTGAATTCTGCTTACTTGGTGCTCCATGAATCTTAGGTGGGTTTTTTTTCCCCCCACTATATTCATTTTTCCATTTTGGGTATCTTTTCATCCTCCACCCCTCTTGGAACCAGGGAAAGGAGGCAGATGTGGTGAGGCTGGTGTGACCTGCTGGTTTTCCAGTGGGAAGTCACGGGTGCTGGGCCTCAGCTGAGTGCTGGCCTTGTGGAGATATAAACAGCACCTCTCTCAGTTTTATTGCTGTTAATGATCTTGGCTGTCAGTGGTACCATTGTTTTAGCCTTTGCTCTATTCTTTCTTCTGGTGCTTTCACACACACCTGCATTCATTCATTCTGCATATCAGCCAGTATTTCTGTATTTCTGTCACAACCTCTACATCTTTACAGTGCTCATAAGTCACAAACCTTGAATGTTATCACTGGTGATACTGCAACCTGGTGACAACTCCAGCCGAAAGGCCCCTTTTCCATTCATCACACAACCCTACGGACAACCTTGGATCCACGGCTTGTTTCCCTGACCTTTCAGTGTCACCCAGCACGGTTTGGATACAGCTTTGTAAGCTTTAGTTACGGCATTTTCATTAAAATTATTTCCTCATCCTGGTTGCTCCCCCAGCTCAGAGCAGCCTGACATTGGCATGGATCAGTTCAGGTCTGGTGTTTGGTTTCTGGTAAAGACAGCGAAGGAGCCACCTGTGATATATTGAGTAGTCAAGCCAGGACGAGGAGTTGGTCTGCTCACCACCAAGCTTCAAACCTTTCCAGCAGCTTCACTGTTAAGGATGTGCTTCCCTGAAGCACACATGTTAGGTGGCCCCAGCCGCCTCCCTTTAACCATTCACCAGATGTCACGGAAGTGCGAAGGAGCAGGGGCAGCTGGGAGTCACATCTCCAACAGCCTCGGTCAGGCGTGTTGGACATGTTCCTCCTGAACACGGTGTCCTCGACTTCACAGCTCAGGTTTTGTGATCACACTGAGGCAACTGCTAAGAAAAAGGTTATCTGAGGTGCAGTGGCAGGTATACTTCCAAAAATGCCTCCAAAATTTAAGTGAGCCACGTACAAGCTCATACCTGCTTCCCCAGCAAACTCTGCGTTGCACAGTAGCTGCATTTCCAGCTCTTCTACAACCCATTGCTGTGTTGTACAGCTCAACCTTCACGTAACCCTTTATCTAACAGTTTAATTCCAGCACTATAGGCCGGGCATGATCAAACCTGTAACTTTTCAGCCAGAGTTGTTGATTTATTGCTCGAAATGAGCTCCTTCTTGTACTCCCTTGTGAAGCACAGAGCGAGTAATCTTCCAGAACAGAAGGTGAAAAAATGCACTGGCACTGAGGCATCGCTGCCTGGTGAAATCTGTGTCTTCTCCAGTTCTCTCTGCTGCTGTTGCCTGGTTCATCCCAGCACCTCCAGTCCAGGGCCAGCTGTTACCCGTGTTACCAGCACCCGATCCCGCTGCAGAACTGCAGCTCTGATGGGTTCATGGACTTCAGCTCTGCAGCTCTTGCCTCCCGGCAGCGTTGCACTGTAAGCATTTACCTTTGTGTGAAACCACTTCAGGTGAGTCTCCTGAGTGTGCTGATCAAATATGACATGAGCCTGGTGCTTTATGAAACCAAGCCGTGGCTGGACCCCCCGCGGGTGAGACACAAAGGCACGGCTGTGCTCTGCTCTGCCGGGCAAAGTCCTCAGGGCACCAGGAGTTGTTCAAACACAATAGACAGTGGATCGTGCTGGGCATGTGCTCCAGATCTCACAGTCCCGCTTTCCTGCTGAAACAAAAGGCTTTTAGACACCTTTTAAGTGCCACAGAACACTTAATGTTGGGAAGAGTGGCCGGAGCAAGTGGTTGTGGGTGGTGCTGGTACATATGTGTTCTGGTCTCTGATACACCGTTCTGTGGCCTTCTGAGCACTGAAAATGTTTCTTCCAATCTGCTATCAGAAATTAATTTATTTTCAAGTTTTCTGATGGAAAAGCACGACAACCTATGGATACAAAATGCGTTATGCTCTATCCTTTGCTAAAGAAAGGTTTGCTGCTGTCTCAGAAACTCCAAAGGATAAGAAAGTAAGAAGTGAATGGGGGGTGTTTCCTCTGCTTACATTAAATCTCGTCAAACCCTTTTCTCCTCACCCCTCTACAAGGTAAAGGAGGTACGGTATCCACTGCAGGATGGAGAGATGTAGCACTGTGCAATTATATCTCCAAAGCAAATTAATACTGAACCTTGGAGAGATGCTGCCTGTCACAATGCAGTGCTTCCAGTTCAATGGCTTTTTAAAAAGGGCAAAAAAAGCTCCTATGTGTCCTTTGATCTTGCAACAAGATTCCATTTTTCTTTTCCTCCTTAGCAAGCTTTACACTTACTGATCTAACAGCAGTGGGTAATTTTCTTTTTACAGGGCTGTTCAAGATTTATTCATAACTAACCATGGTCACAAGCCCTCCCATTTTGCATAGCTGGTGTATATTTTTCTAAAATAGAGGCATTTTAATTGCATACAGTGATTAAGAGCCTGATGTGATTATGCAGGACCTTTCTTCTAAACCAGCTTGAGGTCCTGGGAAGATTGTGGAAGGCTCATTTCATGAAGAACACACTAAAGGGGTCTTGGTGCCCTTTGGAATGAAAAGGGACAGAAGAAATAGGATTTTTGTCAGCTTTGTGGGCAGTAGGGAAGGGATTACAGAAAACAGCTGTAAACTTCAGTGACAGCTTGGTTTTTTTGGAAAGCTAAAAGTTAAAACCAGCAAAATAAGCAGAAGGTAAACCATCTTTTTCCCACTTCATGTTTTCTTATGTTGCTGTTAGCAGGAGCTCATTTGGTATGAATATAGCAAATGTGACAGTAATTCATAGCTCTCAGCACATTTTGTCCCATATTTTTCCTCCTTTGAAACACAAGTTTTATCCACTTTAATTATTGATGTGAGGACAGTAGACTGAGCTTACAGATATTCATCTACAGTTTAGATTGCTTAAGGGTTAATACCAAAGCGCTCAAGTGAGTGTGCATATATGTGTTGAAAATTCAGTAAGGTATGTGCTAAGAAAATGGATTTTAAAATTTGCACTGGTTGAGAAAAACTAAAAAAAAAATACTGAGCAAGAAAAAAAGTAGTCTTGAGATCTTTTATTAATGTGTACAATTTCATGTGCCTATTAGTAGCTAAAGGGGCAACACATATTTTAGCAGTCAATTTTTTAGAGAAGAAATTGCAATGGGTAAAGCAGTTGGAAAGGTGAGGTGCTGACTCATAGTGAGACCTGAATATACCAGGTTATCAGCACAGCAGTAACCAGATAAGCATTAGGTGTTGCTGTGCTTTTCATGGTAAGAATTTTTTGCCTGAGACCAAAAGTAAAGCAACAAAATTTTACTGCTTGCTAACAGTTTGAAACATGACTTTTCTTAAATCCCTTTGCCCAGCAGTAATTTTGTGAATCAAATGTCCCTTTGGAGGGGCCGCTCGCTGGGGTGGATCCTACCACAAAATAATAGGAATTAATCAGCAGATGGTAGAAGTTACAGTGGAGACAGAGCAAAGCCAGAAGCTGACCTTTACTCAGCGAAATGCATCCTGCAGTCCTAGTGAAGAGCTGCTGCTTGCAGGCAGATTAGGATACAACTGGTAAGTAAATGGTTGGGACAGAGCTGGATGACAGAATTAAGGTTTTTCTGTCTGTGTGCCTGTTCTTCTGCTGATAACCTGGAGACACCTTTTCCCTTGCTGTTGCCCATGTAGATAAGACACTGAGAAATGGTTGTTTTGCAACTTGGGGGGATGGAGGAGAAGTGATTTATTAGGGAAGCTGAAATGAGTCACAGGGACTGGAGGCCACATGTGGTGTGAGATAGCAGGGCAGCAGCATTCATGTCTGAGAGACACGGGGTTTCTTGATTGAGCTTGCTTTCTTTTCCCAAGACATTTCTAGCCTTAGGGAGACAGAAAGCGATGAGATGATGCCATGGGCTCTCCCTGACTTCTTGCAGAGACTCCCTCCTCCCCCAGCTCTTCTCTGATTGAAAAAAAAAAAAGGATAATTCTGTCTATGGACACAAAAAATTCTGGATTATACACAAATGGGAACACAATCATACATTAAGATGCTTTTTTTGTGGTCTCTAAGGACTGGCAGAGGAAGGCTTCATATTTAAACCTCCACACAAGGCAGTACTTCCTTCCACCTCCAAGAGCCAGTGGCTCCCTGTGAGGCAGCTGGTCAGTGTCCAGCAGGACATGCATCCACTCTCCAAGGCATCCCTGGCCTGCAGGAGCACTGCTGGGGACACACATCCCCCAGTGTGAAGGGAAGTGGGATTGCTCAGTGCCACTCACCACAGCAGTCTGTTTTATGGATCTGCAAATTTGTTTATAAAATATTTTTTATAAACGCAGATTTCTTTATAAAATTTGTTTAAAAGCTGAAATAAAAATTACTCAAATCCTACAAGAGGAGGATTAAGTGAAACAGGAACAAGTGATAAGAACCATAAAATTGCATAAAATAACACAAAATATTGACTTATCACTCAGATACTTGTTTGCAAATTACAATTGAAAAAAAGTGCTATCTGCTTTTCAGCCAAAAAAGCCCAAACCAAACCAATGGTTCTCTGGACCATCTTTAATAAATGACAAGTCCTTCCTCCTAGCTATCTTCAGAAATCTCTGTAGCAAAATTCCCATCACCAAGCTGTCTTCTGACACCAACTTCCATGCCTGGATAAGCAGGTTTGGGTTGCTGGTTTTTTTTTTGTCTTTACAATCCTGCTTTCTCAGATAACTCAGAAGGAAAGCTGAATATATTAATAAGATTAAAGACTCAGATGTTGGTAGTCCAGTGTAGATTTCTCTGCTGACTTAAAGAAATCAGGGCCAAGCCTTCAAGCTCCATTCCTTTCCTCCTATGTGTCCATCTACTGATTGCAGTACTTTCAGATCCTTTAAATTGGGATTTTTCAAATGCAGCACTGTGTGTATTTGCAGAGCACTCCAATGACTCATGATTTAATGGTCTCTATTAAAGGGTGTTACCATGTCCTAATCCTTCTTTCATCTTTTTATTTTTTCTGCAGACAGCTGAAACGTGACCACCCCAGTGCTGTAGTCCTTAGTACTGATGACTTCTTTGTGGAAAATGGTGTCTACATCTTTGAGCCTGACTTCCTAGAGGATGCACACAAGTGGAACCAGAAGAGAGGTGACTGAACTCGATGCAGGGGCTGTGCAGAATAGTTTTGCATTTCAGGCTGTCTTTAAACTTAGCCCCCAGAATAAAATATCTCAAGGTGGTGTCATATACTGCAGTTCATGGGGTGTTGGCTAAAAAAATACATTTACCACTTCTGATTTGATTTCTTCTGATTTATAACAGAGAAATTTGTAAATGAAAAAATTTTGTAAGCTGGTTGATGTTATTTTAGAGAGGAAGCACTGCTGAATCTTGATACCCTACAGACACCAGCCCAGCAGCTGCTCCCTGCAGTGTAGGCACCACAGCCTTCGCCTGTAACTTCTTAGGTGTCTGTCCTGACGTGGAGGCGGGTGGGCAGGTAATGATAGACAGGAGGAAAACTTGCAAGCTGAGTTTTAAGTTTGAGAATTAAACAACCCAGGTCTCTACTCAATGTACCATGCTTTTGTGGCTGTGCTCTGAAGGAATTTGTAGCGATGGCAAGCATACTTTAAGATCATGTAACAGGGATCTCCTGCAAATAACAGTAATTTTTGGCTGTTGTAAGTATGTTTCATAAGAGCTTCAGATCAGCCAGAGGCTGCATCTCTTCCAGGAGAGCTGCTGGGCACTGACCTCGGCTTCCATTTGGGTGGTAGCTGCAAACCCAAGTCTGGTGGGGAACCAAGCGTGCGAGCAGTGGGCAAAGAAAGGACACTTTGGGGCTAGTAAGGCCTGGCTCAGTCTGTTATTTAATATGTTTTAGCTTTACTTAATGTGTTACATTGCAGCACGCAAAGCAATGAAGAATGGGAAAAGCCCGGTTATTATTGATAATACCAACATCCATGCTTGGGAAATGAAGCCGTATGTGATGATGGTAGGGAAAGTTCCGGTTTATTGCTTTTATGTGCTCAGCTCTGACATTTACAAGGTGATCTGACTAAAAAGGTTCTTTACATGGCTAAAAATATTTCCTTCAGTTTTCCCACAGTTCTCTAATTATAGTTAAGGATGGTTATTGTGATGAAGTAGAGGCAGAGGTGCCAATGTAGTTGTTTAGCTGGTCAGCTTTGTAACTCAGTGAAGGCAAACCGACTTAAAAAGATTAACAGCCTCTGAACCTGCCCTGTTACTTCTTGGTGATGAGGATATCACCCCCTTCCCCAGTAGTGACATGAATTGAACAGTTCCCAAACTATTTGTTGACAATTATATCAAGATATGACTTATAATTGCGGTTCATGACTTGTGAAGAATAGACCATACAGAGTCTTTGAAGATGCATTGGTGTCTCTTGTTAGGAATTCTGGCAGAGGTGGCAATGCTTTTAGTGCAGTTTCATAATGTCACTTTTGTGTCCTTCAGGCACGTGAAAATAGATATGAAGTTACATTCCAAGAACCAGATACACCCTGGAAGTTCAATGTTCAAGAACTGACAAGGTACGTCGTTTTCTCTTTGCTAGAGCAGACAGCTTCTCATTTTGTTGATGTGCTCTGAGAAGGTCAGCCTTCTTCCTCTTCATATACCCTAAAATGTAGCCTGGTAAATGACAACAGAAGGATTGTTGTGGAAAATTTCCATTACTGAGTACCTGGTCTGCAGTCAAGTCAGCCCTGAAAGAGCCTGAAGTGAGTCAGGCACTAGAAAAAGCAATGTTTTTGTGCTGCAAGCTTTGACGGGGCAGCAGCCCTGATTTTCATTCTGTATTTTGAGCAGCAGTCTTTTGTTTGGGCACAAACCCAAGCACTACAGACAATATTCAGACTTCTGTTCTTAAGAATCTAACCATAACAAATACTGTCCTGCTGCAGGGATGGTACATCAAATGTAGTTAAGAAATGGGGTTCTAAAGGATCTTGGTAAAGATCTTAACAACACACACAAAAGGGATACAAAGAATGTATCAACTCTGCACAGTGTGGTAGGATATAGAGGCAGCCAAATATGGCTCTAAGAATGTTAGGTTGACTAGTGACTGCAGAGTGAAAAAATTCACGCTGGCTGACCTCCTCAGTAGCACCAGCCATTGGTAGGGAAGGACTGCAGGGGCACAATCTGATCATTCACTGAAGGCAGAGTTACTCAGTAACTTGCAATTTATTTTATTACATATTTGAAACAAATTGACTTTTCACAGCAGCATTGTAAAGCTAATTCACATATACTCAATCTGGAGCAGGTCTGTGGCAAATGGTTCAGGGAGAGCTGCAGGTTTGCATCCACAATGCTTCCACACAGTGTGGGTTGCTGCAGGGCCTCGTGCCCACCTCACAAGTTGGATGCTGCAGCTAGCAGCCTGCAGTGCAACTCTCACTCAAATTCCACCATGGAAAAAACACTTTGAGCAGTGCACGATTTGCACAACAGGTTTTGAAAATACGGATGCAGGACAAACTTAGAGTCTAGGCCACATTTAATAGCACTAAATGACAAACCCAAATATACTCAGGGTTTGCAAACTCACAAACAGAAATTCCTAGTGGTCTTTGGAAAAACAATTGCCACTAAGTTGTGGAGGGATTGTGGCTGTTGCTACTCTATCCAGAAAGCCCTGCATGTTTGAGCATTGTGTTCCCCTCCCTCTCAAACTTGTTGTTTACGAGTCTACCCTGGAGCCTGAGCCACATCACGTGTAATATTTCCCTACTTGCACTCAAAGCCACAGCAGTTTTTGACCTCTATCCTTGCTGCTCAGTGTCTGGGCTGGCTGCAGCCCTCAGCTGCATTTCTCCAGCTGTACAAAAGCTCACCCTGAGGCCAACAAGCTGTTAATGCTAAAACACAGCAATACTCATATAAAGTACCACACAGGTCTTCTACACAACTCTTTCATTTCGGACATTTGTCAACTTCCTATGTCCTGTCTGCCTCCCAAAAATAATGGTGTTACATTTTTCAGCAGTCACAATAATATTCCTGAGAAGTAGGTGGAAGTGAACAATAATTTGAAAAAAAAGGCCAGCAAGAGATCAGTGGAGACCTGAACCATTATGCTGAACCTAACAGGAACCTTAGCAAACTGAAGACAACCTCTCATCGACAGGCAGCTAAATACTTTTATTTTCTGTTACTGTTGACTTTACAGAAGAAATATTCATCACGTCCCTCGGGAAAAGATCCAACGGATGAAAGAACAATACGAGCACAATGTTACCTTCCACAGTGTTCTCCGGTCTGAAAAACCAAGCAGAGATGAGGGAAGCTACAGTGGAGCAAGTGCAGCTTACGGCACAGGTCCCCATTCCACCCACCTTTCTGCCTTCCCAAGGAGGAGACCTGGCACAGCACGTACGAACAATGTGACATTTAACTGAGGATGTGCATTCCTGGGGGTTTTAATTATCAGGGTATAAGAGTCTCTAGTTTTACATTTTTTCCTAAACTGTTTTTTATTCTTGCGTTTTTCTACTACATTTCTAAATTACTTCAAACTGTACTCCCTCTCATCCCTCTTCCTCCATGAAAATCCATCCAGGCATATGCTGAAATGTACTGGCTCTGCCACATGCCACATTTTGGATGTTTTTTTCTGCATCAGTCTGACACTAACAATAAACATTCCTAACTTACTTCTTTTTTAAAGGCCATTGTGGCCAAGTCTTTCTCCACACAATTGGCATTTCTTGCCATTTTAATGCTTTATATCTGGCTGTATAAACTTTTTGTATCTACTATCTTGCCTACAGCATTATTGTAACTTTCAGAGGCAAAGTGAATGATGGCAAAAGTAGCTCAACAGATTGTAGCAAGATTTGATGCTGTTCCCTATCTCCACTGACTGGATTGATGCTGGTCTTACCTCACACAGAAACAGCTTCTCCAGCCTGGAAGCAAAACACTTCAACACAGCAAATGGAGCTCTTTATCTTGCCAAGACATAGGAGTTCACATTGGAGTTCACAAGAGAGGAGAGGAGTTCACAAGACATAGGAGATTGGGAGGCTCCTAAAATGAAACATTAGTGTTAGGCTTGTGCATGTTAACTCCTAAAGTGGGAACAGGGCTACAGGAGCAGCTCTGAACAGCTGAAGCAGAATCACAGACCAAAGAGCTATTTAATAATAACTCTGTGGGGCATTTTGCTGTGAATCAAACAATCATAGCTGTTCTCTAAACCTCTTGTAGTGCTGTATGGAAAGTCTGAAGAGAAAAGTACAAGAACTGTGCCAGAATTGCAGAGCAACATTTCAGAATTAAAGTATTCTGTTTGGTGAAAATAAGAGAACCCTTTATTTTGCCCTGTGCCACTCTGGACAGCCAAACAACTATTCTAATGTTGCAGAGGGTAACAAAATCGATGGCTTTAGACTGAAACAAAGATCCTGCTGTAATATAAGAACACATCAGAATCAAAGCAATGGCTTACAAAATGTCATCAAACCCTCAGTCACACTGATGCTGTTGTACAATACATCTTTGTGAGAAGTGTTTACATACTAAACTTCAAACTATTTTGCAAATGAAATGTTATTTCATGAGTCTGTTTTTGTAATAGAACTTTATTAAATACAATCAAGTTTTAATGTACAAAGTGTAAAAATAATTTGAATTTGAAATATATACAATACTGTACATGTGCATTAGCAGCATTTTTGGGATTTTGGTCTTTGTAGCATTATGTGAGCTGGTAACGAGTCCTCAGGTTCCTTTGGGTTCTTCTGAAGAGATTCAGCTACTTCAGAACTGCTTTTGATGAGTTATTTGCTTCCCCAGTAGACCTGGAACTATTTCTGGATGAAAGATCATCAGATAAAGTAGTAGCTGTTGCATTGCTGTTTTCATTTACATAATCCGTCTTCTTTTCTTCTGGTAAATTATTCACGAGTGCTTGTGTATTAATCATTGCCAGTTCTTCATCAGCAACCAGGTCATTCTCGGGAAGATGGACAGTTTCTCTCAATTTTCTGCAGGGGGTGACACGACCAATATTCTGATCTGTCTCTTTTGATGACTTGCTGTGCTGTAAACCCAAACTTCGTGGAGGCTGAAATGCTCTTTTAACAGATGGAGAAATTACTGAACATAGTGGTGTCAGTGGTGGAGGGGCAGGCATGCAACTGAGGAAATCCATAGCTTTTCTCTTTTTGCTGGTTTTGAGATGGTCTTCATTAACTGTAGCAGATGAAGGTGTTTTTGCTGACCCTGGTGTGACAAGTTTCATATTTGGTGTGCTAGTTGACAAAGGGCTTGGATGCTTCATTTCAATTCTAGAAGAGATCTGGGTAAAAAGAGAAGTTTTATGTTGAATGCAATGTTCTGTTTCATGAACTTCCTCAATGACTTCCACAAAATGGGGGAACCCCCCCCCGATATAAAAACGCTACATCATCATTCATATCCCATTTAAGTTTAGTTTGGTATCTCCTGATGGTGATTAGTATTATTCCTTCAAGTGCTGATGATTGATAAATCACTGTTTACCTGTACATTAAGATAGAACTTTTACATTTAGTTTCTTAGAGCTAAGCAAAATGTATGGGAATTTTTCTGTGCCTGATGGTCAGAAATCAAAGCACTCATAAGTCTTCTACTGCCTTGGCTATATCCTCCACATGTGGTTGGTTAAATAAGTAAAAAGGAGAAAAAAATTTGAAGAAAAACCAGGATAGAACATAGACCAAAAAATTTGAAGATAACAATACACACAAGACAGATGCTGCATAGCAAATCATTCAAACACAGGCTTGAGAATACATTTAATGTCTAATTTGTTTTAAGATGATTAATGTATTTAATAAACTATAAAAATATAAAGTAGTTAGTTTATAAAACATATAAAGTAAACCTTCAGAATTAAAAATTAGCCCTTCCTCTGAAATGGAAAGGGATGCCTTACAAGCTTAAACTTAGTCCCCAGGAACTGATACCACACCAGGGTGTTTCCACCTCCCCTGCACCTCATGGCAGGAAGAATTTTTGTTCTGACTGTGCTCAGTACTCCACGTCAGAAGTAACTCGCCACCAGCAGCTTTCAAGGAAAACTTGAGTACTACTTAAATAAATTTTTGTCAAGACTGCTAAAATACATTTACTAGATGATACCTCTTCTCTTTTAAATCCTGGAAATAGTAAACAATATCTAGGAAAAGACCAGGAAGTAAATTCTCTCAACAAAGGTGGGAACTGCAGAATGCCTTGAAATAAAAATGTACAGATCAAGATTTTTCCTTCTGTGACATTCACATTAGATAATCTTCACAGTGGGACCAAGGAAGCACTAAATCATCCATAAAGAAAGGATGATTCATTTTACTCACATCAAATTCAAAATACTTAAAGTACATTGTGGAAACACAGCCCACAAGGCGAAGTTTTCATGTACTGTTTGGAGGAAGGATAATCTATCTCATGGCTCCTCCTGGGGAATAATCCTAAACCCACACACAGAGAGAAAGCTTCTAATCAGCTTGCATTGCCCTGAAGAGACTGGATGGAGTGGACTGAGAAGTGAGACCATTCACCACAGCTATCAGCACAAAACTTGTGTATATCCTCACTGCGTGCACTGCCAGTACAAACACAGCATTAATTACCAGAAGCTTACCAGACTTTTATCCTCTGCATAGCTGCAGGAAGGAGAGGGGCTTTCCAAGCCACATCTTTTAGTTAAAATGGGTGTAAGCAGGACATTTCTTTGTAGCAAATTCATCAATTTACTTTCTGCATCAGAGCAAAAGGAGGCCACGTTCTGTAAGGGAGAACAAAGTTTGCAATGCAGAATAGTTGGATTTCAAACTGTGTAAGGACTATATGCACTACATTTAAGCCTTTCTTTTCTCATCATTATCCCACTGGAATTTTATTTTGTATCAAACCAAGAACACAGAAGATTGCTGCACTTTCCATCCATGGCAGATTCCCTATTGACAGGTACAAGATCTTTTGCCAGCCAGAGATCTGTGGCACATCCTAAAGAGGGTGTTAGATGAGTAGAAGAAAAAAAAAAATCAAGATATTCAATCCTCCAGGCAAACTGCATTAACATCTTACTCCATCTCCCAGAAAATCCCCTCAAATTCAGCATTATGTGCATTACTTGTTTTCAAGATTTGTCAATACTAACAGACTTTTTGGTGAAGGATGTAACACAGCAGTAACTAAAACTAATCATCAAACTGCACTTCCACAGGTTTACCTCTATCATACTTCTTAGTTCATTAACTTTCTCTTGAAGATAGCATTCCTTTGGACTGGCTGAGAATACAGAAAGATCTCCAGCCAACAGCACGGGAATTTCTGATCTGAATTCAGACTGCCACTGAAGGTTGCTTGCAGAAATGAGTGAGCAGCGGACAACTACATCTTCAATAGCCAAGTGTCTGAGATCTGTCCAGATCTTTACTGCCACTAAATTACAGCTTTCATCAGATAAATACACCACAGTAGTGAAACCTAAAAGGCGAAAAGAAGTCTGAATTAAAGCTTTACATCTCTTTAAGTAAAGGTACTGTAATTTGGATCTATAACAAAAAAGTCACACACATCTTCAAAGAGCTACATGGCAGCCCATCTGCATGGTAACAGGTGTCTCACGCTTCTTTCATATTCTACACCAGCTCCCTACTGATTACAGAAAACAACTTCAAGTCTGTGTCTTTAAAAACAATACTCCTATGGAGCTTTTCTTTTACATCCAGAAGATTATCCACCTCTCCCTGTCCATGAGCTCCAGTGCCTGCATTCCACTCATTCCATGGCACCATACACGAAAGAGGGAGCTCGTGTACACGCATGATCGTGCTTCTGCAGATGCTGAACACAGATGTGAGAACTTATGCCCACCATCTATGGAGAAAATATAAATATAAAAATATTTAAATACAAGTTGCTTTTGAGCTTAGATGCTGCCTTACTAACTTCCAGGGACAGTTTTTCTTCAGAAAAGCAGATTTATCTGCGAGCATGTCACTGTGATAGGCTGTATTAGCAGGCTTTCACAGGCCTGAGATGCAGGTACAACACCAAGATAACTTTGACTTCTGAAATAAAGAATTCAGTGCTTATTCCATGGAAGGACATGAATGTGGTCCACAACGTACCTGTTCTGCTAATAGAAACTACAACTCCAACTAAATCCACTTCAGCACATGGTGGCTGAAAAGAAGGATCCAATAAACTGGTGAATTCTAGAGCCTTTCTTGGAAAGAAAATCTGTACCAGCATCTCCTGTGATACCTGAAGAAACACAAAACTTCAGTATTTACCACACATATAGGTGTGATGCATTTTAATGGTGCACCTTTTTGCACTTCAAGCACTTACTGATAGCTGCAGATACTGAGTTTTCTTCGTGGCTGTTAACTGGATGTTGCTGGAGTCTGCCCTTCCCCTGGACTGTGACGCTGCCAGCTGGAAGATCCTGTAGCGAGCGCCTTCCTTCAGCAAGGAACACACATCGGGCAGCGGGCGCCAGATACTCAGTACTGCTCCTGACAACAGCACAGTAAGGTAACTCAGCTGCTCAGCAGTAATTTGAAGGCTTTTAAACAAAATAAATCTACAACACTCCCTCCCACCCAAAAGCCCTAAACCAAAAATCAATTAAAACTGGAAATATTAACATGCAAGCTAAAATACTGTTGGGAAACTCTTCAAATCTACCTATGCTGGCCAGTTACCACATTCAGTTAAAAGTTATTTATAATTTTTCAAGCACTAACCTTTACATTTTTCTTGCTTTCTGTAGTCTACCACGTATAATTTCCATACTGCAGACACATCCCTTTTGTAACAACCATTTTCTTCCTGTTCTGCTGACTCTAAAGCCTTCTTGAATTGTTCCTGCATCTGAGTTTGTTTTTTGTCGTTCATCAGCTGCCTGTAAGCCTTCAAGGCTTTCAATTGGTCATCACTGAGATATCCCTGCAACCAAGAGAAAATGAACTCAGTATCTTTTTTATTAATCAAAAAAACACGGTCAAGATTTTTAGACAGCCTCTTTCTTGAGTGTTCATCTGTTACAAGCAATTTATTTCCAGCTGATACACTACTAAGACTTGAAATGAGGTATGTTAAAACAGCAGGAGGCATCAGTCTTACCTGGTACTCAGCTGGTGCTCTCTGGTCTGTGCAGAGCATTACATTACACACTGTTCTCACAGGGCAATTAGTGAGAAGCCTGCTTGAGAGTGCATAACTAAGGTGAATATTTAATGTAACAGGCAGGCTTGCCTGTTTCATATGAAGACATATTAGGAAAAATTTCTGTAAGAATAAAGGAAGAGTTGCACTTCTCCTCAGGCTGCTGTCTCTTAGCTGACACAATGATTTACACTAAAATGCATCAAAACCATCACTTTTCTGACCAAGCCTTCAAGACCCAGATGCCTGTGCATGCAGCACCAGAGACATGGATACCATTTTATCAAATAAAGTCACAGATCATACGGCTTTATGACAGTCAAGGATCTTCACTTGCAAAAGGCAAGGCATGTATTTAATTTCTAACAACTGGCAGGGACTAATCACCTGCATGTTTATTAATAAAGGCATAAACACTTAAAAGTTGTGATTTAACTGGAACAGGAAATGAAGAGAACAATGACAATATAATTATTTGAACACTTCAGAGAACAGCATGGGAGAGGAGATGTATGAAACTCTAGACTTAGGAGATGCATTAAGTTTTCATATATGCAAGACAAAGCAAAGTAATAAAATTACAAGTAACATTAACTTTTAATTGTGCTATATCCTGGATTTTTATACCAAGAGAAAATTGCCATCCAAGATAATATTAATCAATTTCAACAAGCCTTCATTATATTTTTTTCAAAATTTTTCATGTTAATTTATTTAGCAATAAGCATGCTGTAGAAAGTATCAAAAACCAGCAAAAACAAGGAGTAATTTAATGATCGCTTTAGCAGGAGGTACTAAATTTTAATTTATTCCACAAGCTTTTCAAAATTAGCCCAGTAGGATCTACAGTTACCTCCATATAACCAGGATCAGATGCATTCTGAATTGCTTCATAAAGTTCTGCACCATCTTGCAAATTATGGATTTGCTGTCTTGTGACTGTCCATGATCTTGGTGTTCTCCTACTGGTTCTCTCTGTTGAGAAAAAGCCATTATGTGGAGTACAACCAACACACTTTAAAGTGAAGGAAGAAATAATTATGTAAGTAATTACACAGTAGTACTTAGGCCTTGCCAGAATAAAAATACAAAACACATGTACAGGAATTGATGCGTGTGTGTGTGTGTGTGTGTGTGTGTGTGTGTATATATCTCAGGAAAATACAAGCAGAAAAAAAAAAATCTTATTCATTTAAATACAACATATATTAGAGGATTATACAACCTTTGCGGAAGCCAGTATCAGTGTCTGCACTTAAGAGAGTGTGGGAGATTTGATGGGCTGCCAAGAACCTTCATAGATACTTGACTACATTTTCTTTATGTCCATCACTTCCTTTTCCTCTCATGCAGCAGAAAAGTGTCAAAGACACCAAGATCTGGGACAGCAGGTGACCACAGGCCTGCATACGAAGCCTCCTCAGGACATCAACGAAAAGCCAAGTTAACTTCATTACATTAAACTACTAACATCTCCTTAGGTAAGTCACTTTGCTGCCAGCATTTTGATGAATCCCTTCAGCACAGCAGACTACCGCGTAGACGAGTTCACCAAACATAAAACAAAACACGAAGTGTGTTGCCCTGTGTTCTGCAGCTTTTCTATGTTTTCATTCTTGTAACAAAAGTTCTCACACACTTTCTGTAAATAATGCACCATGTTATGATAACTGGCCTCATTTGTTTTTCATTCCTTGTCTATGACTGAGAATTTGATGGATTCCTTTCTTGTCCAGTGGGCTGGCTGGGTGGTCACTTCGCCCTCCAATCCACTGGGGTTTCTAAGAACATATAAATAAACGGTCGACCAGTTCGGCCCGCTCTTTCTTTCGCTTT
>QWTY01000617.1:0-12660 GCA_008033365.1 Pseudorectes ferrugineus | reverse complement strand
AGAAATTTTTTCTAACATCCAATCTAAGCCTCCAGTGGTCCAACTTGAGGCCATTTCCTCTTGTCCTGTTGCTTGTTACTTGGGAGAAGAGACTGACACCCACCCCACTATTGAGTTCCAGCTAGACAGTGTGTATGGCATCTCTGGCTTTTGGGTTGCCCTCTACAGCAGCAGTTTAACTTGTTTATTGTTTTGACTAATCTCCCCTTCAACTTTTCTTGTTGAAGGGATCACCAGCAAATCTTGTGCCTATCAGCTGCCTTAAACTTGAATATCTTAAGAAAAATAGTGACACTGGGAATTTACCCAGTGTATAGAGCTTTTCTGTTAGAAAATCTTAGTGGGAATAGAGAAAGAACAATGGTTTTTCCCTGTAGACAAAAATCCTTGATATATATTTCCTTACAAGGCAAAACCAGTTCTCATTATGCCTAGTTAAAAGCAAAAGAACATGAAAATGAAAAAAAACAGCAAGAAGAAAAATAATCCTAATGAACCAAATAACTATTTATCTCTTATGTCTTTCCTGTACAAGGTTAATAATGCTCTCCAAGAAGCAAATCACTCTAGTGTTTTACTGGCACAGGGAAGTGCTTTATTTTTAAGCTTCACAGCTCTCTGGCTCATATAATTCCTCTAAGTCACCTTACACATATCTTCATTGCTTTACCTCAAAACCACTACAATAAAACTGATGAGCCTGCAGTTGGGAAAGATGTAAGGAAGAGCAGAAAGGAACTGATTTTTTTTTTTTTTTTTACCAACTTATTTGTCCAAGAATTTGCCTGAATATGGAAGATATTCTTTTGGTTTTGTTCAAAAGTTTAAAAACGTCTTTAGATTTACACTTATGCTGCAAAATGAGGGGCAGAGAACCAGCTGCATCAGTTCTCTGTTTCTTTCTGTATGACATTCATTCAAGCTTCTCTTCCCTTTCTCTACCATAAATCTGCAAAATTCTTAGAAAAGAAGGCATTCCACTAGCTGTGGACTTAAACTCAGTGTCATTCATATATCTACCAAAAGCCCAGTTTCCCTTTCAATCACTTATGTAACTCAATGTTTCTTACATATTCATTATGTTTATTGTGGTCGTAGTGGTCAGTTTTTGTGTCTCTTTCTGAAAGATGTTAAGAACTGCTTTTATTATACCAATTCTATACTCATGAAAATAATGCCTATATACTCTATTTTCTTCACATGCTCTGTCCCTATCCATGAATTATGGCTATTCGAAAAACAACTGTAAGTGGAAATAATTTAATTTTGTTTTATTGATTTGTGTGTCTTTCCACAAGATTAATTTCCTATTACATTCTGGATTGCTATGTGTTATTCAGACTGCGAGACCTATCAGTAAATCTACACTTCACAGTGACTCTATGCTTCATTTTGTCTTGGCTGAGCTGTTAACATACAGTCCTGGCATAGATATTCTGCAGCTTTGCCAACTTAATCAAAGGCAGCTTCACTACTTAGTAGGAACTGTTCTAAATATGTCTCATCTGGAAATCACTTCCTGTGACAAGAGAAAATGTCTGGTTGTAATATCAAAATTTAGTAAAGATTAATAATTTAGTTTGCATTTAGTTTGGTTGCAAAATCTGTTCTTGCTATTCAGAAGTTTTCTGTAAAGGAGCTTTATATTTTGTAGAATCATAACCTAAATACATTCTCAAAATGTGAAAAATGTATGTCACACAGACATGTTCGGTTTTTTTGGTACATTTTAGTCCTTCCAGTCATATTGTAAAAAGTATTCAAAAGTGATTTATGTAAAAAAGGAGTAAATGCAATTAGCAACTCAAATCCCGTGTGTTACCCAAACAGCATAAAATGGCCTCAGAATATTTAATATTCAAACTCAATGTTTTTTATGAAAACTGATGCAAATTTTATTTACACTTTTAGCTTTCATGTAAGACTGTATTTCAGCAGTTGATGGTATTGGGAGTGATTATTATTCTAAATAGAAGCAGCTAATTTGTCTGTTAAAATAACTCCTTGGTGGGGTATGACTGCATAGATGAGGCAGTAGGGTGTAGGATTAATCTGTTTTATTTTGTTTACATTTTAATTTAACACCTTCCCAAGACACACAGAGAACCACAATGGTGAGTCCTCAGTGAAGTCAAAAAGTGCAAACATTTGGATGTCTTATGTTTCAAAATAGAAAGAAAAATTAATTTTCAAAACTCCTCATGATAAGAATTCTGATACATTTACAAAATCTCAGTTTCACAGCTGAAACACTTTTTCCCTCCTGAATGGCATTCATAAAAGATTGTCCTGCTCCTGTCTGAATATAATGTTTAACTAATATTCACATGGAGTGAAAATCATGCTCTATTTGAAAAGAAGAACTACATTGAAGACTGAAATGAGTTCAAGTAAAAGCAAAACATCTGCAGGGAAGTTGAAATGACTCTCATGCACAGCACCTGATTTGTAGTTATAATTTTTCTTTTTTTCTTTTTCTGGAGACCTACCACATTGAATGAAGATTAACAAAGTGCTTGTTTTTTGATGAAATAAAATGACACATCTCAAAGCACACTAGCAAGGCTGACATGAATCTAAACTGCCAGTTTCAGAAGCAAACTTGGTTCAGCCAATTGGATCTCCTCATTTCACCCCCAGACGTGCCTGTAATATGGGTATTCAGGACCATGGATGGAAAAATAATACATTTTAGACTAACAGAGACTGGAGGTACAGCTCTGTGTTAGACCATGGCCCCTATGGTCCCATCTTTCTCTTCCTCATCAGGCAAAATCTTGTTAAGCTGGGGTTTGACCAAATATGTCCAGCAGTAGTTCTATGCTGTCATTAGCTATATTCACATTATCCTCATGTCAAAAGGCCAAACACCCCCAAGAAAATGGGAAGAGAACCACATGGGGGAAAAAAATCAAGTGAATACAGCAATTGTTTCTTTACTACATATTCTGTAAATAGAGGGTTTTTTTGTTGTAGAAAATTAGATTGCTTGCCGTAGCAGAAAGTCTTAACAGAAACCTGAAGTTGTCCTTAGTCTACATTTTGTCATTGTGAAGGCTGTATCCTGTACTGAGAGATTTCATCTCATCTGTGTTGAGTGCTGAAGTACTCAGGATCTGAAGTACTCTGCATAGCAGTAATAGGATCCTTATAGGTGAGGGGTTTTCCATGAACTCCTTGTCAGGAAATGTATTTCAGCAACCCCAGATTTCATACATACCTAGAGGACACTCAAGAAAGTGAAATCAGGTGGAGTCTTCACTTAATTGTCTCACAAATATAACCCAAAGAGGAAAAACTGCTTTAAGCTCTATCTAAATACACAGACATTTGCACATTTCCACCAGTTAATGTAAAACATTAATGTTAAGCAAGGACAAAATGTGAACCCCTGAGCAAGGTAAAGGCTATGTCTGTATGAA
This sequence comes from Pseudorectes ferrugineus, assembly GCA_008033365.1. Classification (NCBI taxonomy): domain Eukaryota; kingdom Metazoa; phylum Chordata; class Aves; order Passeriformes; genus Pseudorectes; species Pseudorectes ferrugineus. The sequence continues at coordinate 9,238 of QWTY01000617.1, read as the reverse complement.
TGAACCACACAGTGCTGGAGGAGAAGAGGTTCTGGGACCCAGCTGGGGTTGTACCTCTGGGACATCTCCTGCAATCTGGCCCCACTCTGGCCTCATGGACTGTGCTCCCATCAGCAGTGGGAGCACAGGGGCTGATCACTCCTGGTGCACATCCCCCCATCTCAGCCCGGTGGAGTCTCACTCCTGTGTGCTCTCTCAGAGAACCCCACACAATGAATCTTAGCACAGAAAGTGTGTTCCCTGAAAATCAATTCCTTACACTGTTATAGGTTCTCCCAAAGTCTGCCACAGCATTAGACGGGGCTTGCTAATCAAAGTAGCAGTCAGAAACATTACATGAAAAATGTGACACTTTTTCTATAAGCCTTTTTTGCACCAAAGTGACCACAATACTTTCCAAAATACTTTTCAGAACCACAGTTAATTTCAAAAGAGATCTGTATTTTTACTTGGGCTAGAGCTCAGCTTAAGCAGCTTTAACTTGAGTTGACAGCACTGCTTTAGATTGCTGTATATGTTTGTACCAATGCCTTGAGTACATTGTATTAAATTCCTGACATTTTGGCATGGGAGAGGAGGCTCTTAGTGATTCTGCCTGCCTAACTGCAAGTAGAATAAACATTCCCTCATGTTGAGCTCAACAGAAATTTAAACTATAATTGCGTGAAGTTACAGGAGTCCAATTAAATAATTATTCCAAAATTCTACAGCCTTTCCAGAGTTTTTTCATGTCTTCTCTTGGAGTTCTTCCTTTCTTTAAAATATAAAGCATTACAATCTGGTCAATGCTGTCTCTTCCAGGGATAGGTAAACAGGAATGAAAATTAATTTCTTTCTAAGAGGTAGAACCTTTAAAATGTACTTTACCTTCTCTCTGGTTTGTTGAAATATTTTCTGGTGTGTGCCAACATGAGTTGAATCAGATTACCAAAGAAGTCCTATTGATTTCAGTGGGAAAAATTTCAGTTTTGGTTTTGAGTATTTAGGAAATAAATAAATATATAAATAAATAAAATTTCCCTTCTTGATATAAATCCTTAGGAATTCCCTCCCTGCTCCCTTCCTTTCTGTCTTTCTTCTTGAACTAGGCAGATTTCCAGTCCATATCTTGGTTTCAAACACCCAGTGCCTCGTAACTAATGAGTGAAGGCAGTATTTTTATAGAATTCAGTATTTGTAGGGTTCTAGTTATAAATTCTGTGGATTCCTTCTAAATTGTAGAGCTTAATCCTTATTCTTATTAACTTTTTTAGCATTCTTTTAACTACAGTACACTTCACACTAACCACAAGATGCCTGAAAAAGATTGTGACACCTAAGAAATGTTTAATGATAGCCAGACACAGAGAATATCACAGTATGTAGCTACAGAAGGAATTTCTGAAATTAAAAAAATAGCTTTTTCATTTTACAGCAGGTTTTACTTTTTTAAGAAAAATAGATTTTTCAGTAAGTCCTTCATAAACTAATTCTTTTATGAGAACCTGAAAGAAAAAATAGCTTCTACTGAAATTTGAACTACCCGATTTTTTAAAGATTTTCACAATTACAGAAATTGTTTTCTGCAGGCTTTAATAATACACTCACTATCTATGACCTGTAAAAACTTACTTTTACTGGTAGCTTTTGTTTGAAATTGACATAAATATTTTCTAAATTATTTTCCTAAACAGCCATAGTTCTTTTTTATGTAATTTCTTATCATCCTAATTTAGGAAGATTTTCCTTTAATTGAATGTCCATGATCTTTCCGGATCTTGATTTCTAATCTCTTATTTCTTATTTTAAATCTTCTTTCCTCCTTTAGTAAGCTCGACCCTTTTAAGCCTTTGTCTTATCTCAGTCTTCAGTACCGTTAAGACTTTCTTTCTTTCCTTCTAGGCATGTACTCATGTTTCCTGTTTTAAAAGCTCTCTTTTAGTCCAAAACACAGCTGGATGAATTCACCACTAGGTCAATCTCTGGACAGAGGTTAAAACGACTCACAACAAACCTTGACCAGCAAAGAATGATACCGATGTCTTGCTTTGGGCAAAATAGTATTTATTATTCAGTCATGTTCTATTACTTCAATGTTTAGTAAGCACACCCAAACTAGATGTAAATTGCTTAATCTAAGCACAAATAACAGAACATCAGTAGTTTCCAATATTTTCTGTATTTAGAATCTCTTCTGAGGCACTGGCCCCTTTGCGGTTCATTTAGCCTACTGACAACAGGCTTCCCTTTTTAGATGCCTTTTACTGAACAGCAAATTTTTTCCATTGCTCGTGGATTAAAATTTGCAAGTCACTGACTGTAACAGTATTTTTCATGTATTTAAATAGTAAACTCTGCACATATTCATGGTTTCCTTTTTACTACAATTACAACAGCACTGGTTTAGAAATAGATTTTCATAAACTGCCATTGTTGCAGATCTCACACAGACTCCCATATTGCACAGACTTACACAAATAACAGAATGGCATCATGAGTGACCTGAAGAACAATCCAGGCAGAAATGGTTAGGGCACTGTTATTCTACCTTGCAATAACAATATAGACTTGATGATCTACACCTTTGTTTAGTGATTTCAGCTGTTACAATTTTCTCTCTCAGTAGAGACATGGATATGAAGAGCTTTTTAATGATAGTGCCTATTTCACAAGCAGAAGTATCTTCACTAAAGAGTTATATATGTAAGGTTCTAATTTTTTTCTTAAGTGATATTTATCTCTCTGCACCTAAGAGAGTTTGCTGGCATTGGCATATCCTAGCAGAGATGTAGTTTATAATACTCAGAATCATTCAAATTTTGGTTGGAAAGGTATCACGGGATAGTACTTTTCAACATGGCACGTCTCTATAGTTTGGAGCATTTCTCTTAGTGACATTATATATTTATATACTGGAGTAATTGTGTAAAGGGATGTAATATTTTGCTAGTAACTTTTGCCTATGAGACCCTTTTTTCTTGTACCTACCTTTTCGGGGCTTGGGTTATGTGGTTTTTTTAATACCTAACTAATGTAGGCCAGCCAGAAAGGCATATAAACAAAGGCCTAGCCTGTCACATCAATACAAAATTCCACATGCAGAGAAGTTCTCCAACCAGCAAGTGCCATGCACACGGCCTCTTAAATTTACTGGTGTAACTAAAGGGACAATCCAGCCATTTTTTCTGAAGCTGCCTGAGCAGCCAAATTCCTCAAAGCAGGTCTCTTAAGGCACCTGGATAGAGAGCAGCGTAGATATCCCTGATCTCACCCTCCCAAGGGCATGGCTACACCCTTTCTCACCAATTCTCCTGAGAGCCTCCTCAGCAGAGGATAACGAGCTTGATGTTGTGCCACTTGCAGAGCTCAGCTCCTCCCTGCACCCATCCTTGTGTCTTCGTAGGATGCTGCTTCCAAGGATGCTGCTGTACCCTGCGAGCTGATGATGCTCTATCCCTCTGTGTGCCCTGCAGGCATGCCTTTGCGTGTCTTCAGAGAAGCTTTCCCAGCCACAAAACATGAGGGAAGTAAGTGCAATCATAAAGCTTCAGGGATTAAGTGTCACACACAACAGACAGTTGCTATTTTCTGCCATGTTTGTAAAGTGGGAGCAGTAAACCTAGCAAAATTACATCAAAAAATTGTAAGGAATTTTTGTTACATTTCTTTGTGCCAAACACAAATAAATTGCAAAATTATTTACAAACTAAGTCTTCAGAACTTAACAGATCAATGTTTTTTCTCTGCTGGCCTGGGGAAAAAAAGTTAATAAAATTATTCATGGTGTTATTACATATATATGCATATACCTATAAATGTGTTTGCATATATCTACATATATGGACATATATGTTCATGTATATGTACACATCTGTGTGTATATGTACATGGATATTTTAAATATGTAGATTGTTTCATTTAGGGAAGGAGCATATGAAGTGCCACTGCCCAAAGGGCATACTGCTAATGTTAGCAAAGCTAAGAAACTTCATGGCCTGAAGCAGATAAAACCAAGTGATAAGCAAGTAAGACAAATAATGCAGATCAGAAAGAACATCCTTGAGCCACGATTTATGCTCCATCCTGTGCTAAATGTAACCCATCAGGTAAAAAAGCCTTGAAATCATTCTGAAAATCTCTACTGACAAAAGCAAAATTCTTCCGTGTTCTCTTGTAGCAGATACAAACGATCTTTTTTTATTCTTCTTTTTGAGAAGTGCTAACATGTCCACTGTTTGAAGCAAGGCTTTGAAATTTTGCTGAAAGGAAAAAAAGTCTTTTCTTTCTTCCAGGAAATTATCTTTCAATTTCAGGGAGCTATCACCTGTTAAGCCAAATCACTGGCCCCTGCAGAACAGGCTGTACAAAGAACCTCTCAGAAGTGTGAGATCAGCAAAGGAAAAGAGTCAGCCCTGTTATTGACTGTACACCTTTGGCCCATGCAGTGAGTCACAGCTTCCCTCCTTATTCCTGCCCCCGCTGTGCCTACATATTATGGCACAGACTTCAGCTGCAGGATTACCTGTTTTGTTTTGTTTTTTCTAAGTGACTTGAACCCATTCACAAAGAAAGATACACACAAGCTGGAGCTAAATTAGTGTTGCTCCTACATGTTATATAAAACTTTGGCTTACTCTAATTCTGAATGTCTGACTTTACAATATACGTAACATAATTGTTTGTTGTGGACGTATGTAAACATGAGGATGCAAGAAAATATGAAGTAAAATCTTCTGGTATCTTTATAGACTTTGCTGCAGTGATTGCATAAGGTACCAAGGATGTTCAGTTCTCATTATTCTGTTTCAAAAACAACAAAAAGACTGCAGGAGCAGAAGTTCTGAAAGGCAGCTTCTTAAAGTCTGCTACTTTTCTTTCTACTCTCAAGTCTCTGAACTAGCTGCAGGTTATTTTATATTTATATGCTCTGGAAATTCTTTTGACTTTTTTCAAATTATGAGCAGTTTTCAAGGCTGGTCTCACGACTGGAGGGACAATTGCACTTTGTGGTTTTAAGAAGTCATTTATTATTCAACTGGTCTTAAAACATGCTGACATGGCTGATTATAAAGATGCAGTTTAATAGGATAATTTTCAGTAATATAACTAAAACTTTTATGATAGTTAATCGCATAAATCTGATGTAAATTTTAATCAGTTTAGGCTTTCTGCTGTAAGCTGATTCAGAGGTCCTTGGCCATCTGCACAGTTCACTGTAGTACAGTACGTTACACATTTGCATACACAGGCTGCAGCATCCATGGATTTACCCTCATTATTTTTCCCCTAGATATTTGAGTACTTGTGTAATACTTCTTGTGAAAAGGGGTTCAGAAGTTTTCCTTCAGAGGAGACATGCACAAAACTTAGAGTTATAAAGAGCTTCAGGGAACCAGGATGATACCCCAGAGGATGATAAAAGCCTACAAAGAAATCTCTACTAATTGTCGCAAAGGTAATGATATCCAGGGTGAAAACTGGTAAGTTCCCCTTCATTGCCTATGCATCCTACAGCCTAAAAGACTTGGCACAAGCATTTGAAGAACTTGTGTAGAATAATGATCCTTATAATACCATCCTTTTAATGACAGCTTTTTCATTATTTTATGATTGATGAGAGGACTTTGGTGTGTAAAGCCAGATGTAGGTAAACTCTAGGCACCTGAATCCTAAGGTGGCAGTCAAACACACTCCAACCTTCCTTCCAACTGCAATCTCATGAAGGAAACATCTGGCATGCTGTGTGCTGAGCATCCCACTTCTCACATGCTGCCCCAGCCTGAATGCCTTGGGGATTCCTCTGAAGTGTCATTTGATATTCTCAGTCTCAAGGAGTGAAACAGATCCTTCCCTACTAAGAGCTCAAATTCCCTAAGAATTAGATGCCACAGAACGGGATTTATAACATCAGTTGAATGATGGGGAACACCATGTGCCCATCACTAGAAAGAGCTTCTCTGTTTTCTAGGTTTAAATAAATCCATAAATATATTCTGGACTTAAGTACAAAGCATTCCAGTAAAATCAGAGCTGGTGCAGAAAACCTAAAATGCCCATCCTTGGCTTTCATGCATAAGCAAGTGGCCATTCTTGTACTATTAAAGATTTTCAATTCCTCTTTCTCACTCAAATTCAACTTGAGAAGATCCAGATTATTTGTAACAAATCAGGAACCCATTTTGTGTTTGGCAGTGCAGGGTTTGAGGAGATTATGTCTAACTATGTCTGTAGGGCTTATACTTGCCTAGGCCACAGTTCTCAGTGGTTTTATAGCATAAACAAAAGGAAAACCTGAGATTTAGGGGACAGGGCTTCCAATCTGACCTAAACATTCTTGGTGTCATTTCTTCTGAGTTTATGGTGAGTGTGTGTATGTTTCACTGTCTGCTTGATCTCATTTGCTTTGATAGGAATAAACACTGGAAAATTTCGTTTATCACCTTATAAAATTGGGGTTGCAGTCAGAAGCATTTATATTGATTTCCACTGTCTTCCTTCTATCCAGTGTTAGAGAAGTACATAGGTTTTCTTCACAGTCTTGCCCTGCCTTGCCTACCTTCTGCTGAAGCAAATGACCTCAATTCCTAACATAAGAGAGGGCAGAAATGATCTTTTCAAGGGAGCTGAGATCTGTTGGTTTGCCAGCCTTCAGATCTCTGGAAAACAGATTGTTACTGCACATTCCCTGCAAGAGGATTAGTTCTTTAGAAACATTTTTCATCCAGCTGCAAAAGCATTCACTTTTGGTTTCCTTAGATAAGAAAGAGGTTATCTGAGGTTAAAAAATAAGAGTGTAATAAAATAAACCCTATATGGCACATAAATTCCTTCCCTGTTGGAGAAAGAGGGAGATTGCAGAATGTGTGCACTCAAATCTCAGCACTTATTCACTCTCTAGACCAGTCTTGCACTTTCCGCTGTGTTTACAGTATGTTTACAAAAATTGGCCAGTTATAATGGAAAGCTTTAAGACTGATTTTTTTCAGAAATTATGAGCATTTGAAAGTTCAGGCAATGTCAATGGAAGGTGATTGGTTCACAACAAACTTCAAATCAGTCCTGCAATGAACAAATTTTTTCCTGTTAGCAGTGTGTCCTTACGAGGCTCTGTGAGTGTGAATGGGATCCTGGGCCTACTTTCATTTATGCCAATCTTACAGTGGTGCAAATCCCTTGGCTTTCACTGGGTTGCTCTTGACTTATATGAGTGGGATGGAACATTAAATTTAACAATGTGCCTGTTACCTGCACAAGGCCTTCAAAAGTGATGTTTGTCTCTTCTGCTATCTTAGTTGATATGCAGAAAGCAAAAAAAAAAATTGTGTTATCAGTTATTCCGTGGTAATTGTCCTTGTGTTACTCAATGGCTAACATGATGTAGGTAACTATTCTCCACAACCTTTCTTAGAGGAAAGGATGACATGAATAGGTTGAGGGACATGGTCATTCCCACACAGCAACTTCTCACGTCTCTGGCCTCTCAAAAACTCACATATGGCTTCTCAAGAAGATAAAAATCCAAATACTTTGTGTCAAAGCTGTCAGAACATTTCAGCAAAAGAAAAGCATTCCATTCACTGTTGACAATGGTAATTCCTTTAATTTAAAAGAAATCCCATACTTTTAAAGTAGCAGAATGAAAAGCTGTTTCAAGCTGAGAAGTTAAAACAGGCTGAAAGAGTTGGTTTTGCTTTGCTTTCCACGAAAAAATAGTTGCCATGATTTCTTGATGTCATCTGATTTTGAATGAGCTGTACTGCCTGATAAAGTTCTGCCTTTCTTTTTTTCTTACTTGCTCTGACTTTTTCTATTCATTGACAAGCACAGACAACATATCAATGTAGTATTAAATTGGTTTAAGTGTAGTCTTGAAACTGTACTTCACCATATTTTCCATTATAATTCTGAAAGATATATTTTTTAATATTTGGTCTTGATCAGAATTATATTCATGTTATAAGGGGAAAAACAGCTTTGAAAATATTCTGTAAAATTATATGTCTGTGTTAAATTGACAAAGACCAAAGTCCATGGCAGTTGTAAATGAATATAGGTCTGATTCTTTAGATGCCTTTTACAATGATGTAAATTAAGTACAGAGTGCACAGAAGCATCTCCTCAACAGGCAGCTAATACATACACTTTCCACCTAGCTACATTAATTAGAAAAACAATATGGAGTTTCATGCTTTATCTTTTCTTTCACTTGACAGTCAAAGTACACCTATACCACACTTGTTTTATTTATTTTCAGGAGGTTGACAAAAGTTAACACTGGCATTGCAATTTAAGTGCTTATTGCATGGTCTCACAAGCACAATGAATTTACAGTATTGCGATCTCATGGAGGAAAAGTAACATATCCCAAAAGCTCTTGACCATGGAACTAATTGAAACTTAGATTCTTGCAGCGAGAAGGAATAACAGGGGAAATTTTTGTAAATCACAAGACCAGACAGGCTTCTGGGAAAAGTTCTAATCATGTGGAGAAAAATAGGCTTATTAACACTGAGTGCTGAGCCAGGATGAACTTGCTCATAGTGCTCTCACTCAGCAGTGTACAAGCACTTCCCCTGGTTGACCTTGAGAGGGTTGCTGGGACATAAAGCATTTCATTATCTTTAAGCTCCAGTTACTTTCAATGAAACTCAGGGAAGGATGATGTCACAATCATCTGTCACAAAGACTTACATTCCAAATTAGAGTTAACTACAATATATGTATGATTTAACAGATTGTCTTTACTATATTACAATGTCAATGCTGGACCTTCCATGCTTCATCTGTCTCTAGCTAGAAGATTTAAGGAGTAATAGTGGCTGTAGAGGTCTATAAATCAACCACTTTTTTAATTGCCATTTTTTTCAATCCTGAGGTAAAATAGCTCTTGAAAATGCACTGTGGCTGACCTGGCCTGACTTCATTTCCCTGTTAAAGGGCATATACTCCTCTTCTCTTACTATGGTCTGTATCAAGTGAAGAATGTAGCTGTACATTATGAATTGAATTTGTTTGGGTAATCATGGAACCAAAATCTTTCATGGGAGATTTCACTCATTTTTTAGTGTTATTTATTAAGAGAATACATCAGTAACTGTTATTGATGGTTATTAAAAAAATACATCAATAACCCAAGTGATCATTCTCTTCTGGTAAATACGATTTTGTTTGGAAGATGTTCAGAAACTGTATAATGTCTGGCACAAAATAGGCTGTTCTACTAATGAACTTAAAACTGTATCTCACTTCTGTTTGACAC
>QWTY01000615.1:7692-61174 GCA_008033365.1 Pseudorectes ferrugineus | reverse complement strand
CAAAAGCCCATATAAGCCAACTGACTTATACTGCTTAATTTAACCAGGCAAATAGAGGCATAGGCTGGAGTACTGCAGAGGAGCATCACTTGTGCAGTGACGTGTTCTGCAAAGGCCTTTCCATCTCTGTGTACTGCCACCAATGACACAGAAACTGCCCTTTAACCTTTCTGGTGGGTGATCTCTAATTTTCTCATGGAAAAGTACCTGCTCTGGTACTGTGGCAACCATTATCAGGCCAAGAGAACTCAATTTGTCCTCATTAGCTCTGGTCACGGGTGAGTCACTAGCAGCTATCCGTAAACAGCTGCTTGGGAAGGTGTTTATTGATACATTCCAATGCCTCAGAGTAACAGCATTTGAGACAGTATTACTGCTATACTCAGTGGCTCCTTAAAGTGTTACACTGCCCAGTGATACCTTGAGATGTTTCCAATGAGTATTTAGGAAGAGACCCTCAGGACTTACAGAGCAGAATAATATCCAGAGAAAAATACTAAAATGCTACAAAACTTTCTATTGTTTATGCTGATTCTGCATCTATGCCTATATTTGTCAGCACAAAATTGTCACAATAGTCAAGCCTGACTGCTTACTATGTACAGACTTAACTGCATTTAACCCTTGAAAAGTAAACATGAATTCAAACATTTTGTATTGGGTCACAAAAAAAAAAAAAGTTTAAAAGAGATATTACTACAAACTTCACCTTACCTAAGTATTTCGCAGTCATTGTTCTAACAAATTGTCATCCAAGGAGCGCCCACAGCTCAGCAAACCACAAAGAAAGTCCAACTGGGGGGTTGAGGGCCAGGCCAGAGCTTAAATGGAGCTCCAGCAGCCCTGGGCAGCAGCGTGGGCAGAAGCCTCAGCTGAGGCTGATCAAGGTAGTGAAGGCTGTTAGGGCACTGGGAACCCTGCCAACATTTTGGGACCAATAGGGACACATTGCTTACACCTGGCTGGAATTAGTTAGAAGATACCTATGGAAAAGGATAACAAAAAGTTTACCTGATTTTTTCCTGCTTTTTATTGTATTACTTCTTTGCTGTATTCTCTTTTTTCACCTAATTTCACCAACTCAAGATTAAGGGCTTATTAAAATACTTGAAAGAATCCACAGGTTTTTTTGTTCCAACTTTGTGGCATCTGCCAATACATTCTAAATCTCCCATATCTATATTTTACTGTAAAAGTACTATTTGTAGAACAGTTTTTACTGTGACTTAGTCTGGGATATGTACCTTTTCCCACATTTTTTCCTCTCTGTCTCTTAATCCTGGAACATTCCTAATATCTTTAAACCTGAAACAGTAGGAAAGGATGGCACGGGCTTATCTCTGCAGGAATTCCTCAGCTATATTTGTGGTCTAAGCAATACAGACTATCAAAGAAGAAGTCAGAAAAAAACGTCCCGAAGAAAAGAATCAGCAACAGACTTCCATTATGCTTTTCTTAAGTTGCCTCCTTCTGTTCTCACACAGGGAGAGTAGGTAAAGAGTACAAAAGATAAAACTAGCTCAGACTATTTTTGAACTACTTCTTTCAGCTGTTTTTGTTTGCATTATTACAAAGCCTTGGCAGACAAGAAAAATATTCTTAGAATAGCAGATTTCTTGCTTTGTTCTGCATCTGTTCCAAAACCATACAATGTATTTGAACAGCTGGCCAGTAACATGCAATGATCAAGCATGGCAGTGACATACGATCACAGTGTTCTTTGTAGAGGACTGAGGTTTCAAAGCTGAAATAAACCCTCAGATGTAGACATCTTGGTCTTAGAGGTACATGTTCAGATTTAAACCATACTTTTTATTTTTCTTGAATTGAGCTTTCTATTGGCAATGAAGGACAAACAAGTACTCGCTATATCAAAATAAAACACTGGAACAGCTCTGCAGGAAAGAATTTCCTGGTGGTGTTGCTCGGACGAGAACCAGAGGAGCTCAGTCTGGCTCTGTGTCACTCTGCTGCACGTAGCTTTAGAATCTTGAAGTTGTGTTTCGGGTTTTTACACAAATATGTAAAGATGCTAAAAAAAAAATCTTTGATGTGGAGTCATACATTCTTCTATATCCTTATCTACTCTGTAACTTTGTATCCAGAGGTATAAATGACTTGATTCTAAACTCCCCAGCTATACTCTTGGGGCCAACTGTGTTGTTCTCCTGTGTTACCTGCCTCCCTACCTATAGAGAGAAGCTTAAATTTATGCCTACAACATTCACAAAAATCTATCTTTACATTTAAAGAACTCTAAGAGGATGCCAAGATTATTTTTCTGTGTAGGAATTAACAACTTAGGATCTTAACTGACGTTTCTTCTAACTGCTACAACAAACACCATAATTATCAGTTTCAGTAATGTTCAGAGACTTTTATGCTCATACTGAATAAGTTTCCTACAGCATCTGCTCTCAAAAATGTAAGTAAAAAAGGGTAAATTAATTAGCTGCTGGAGAAAACTGACAATTATCACCATTCACATCGCTACTAAAGAAGTGCTGAAGCAACCTTTTTACTAAACACTGATTTTTATTAAATGTAATTAGTGTAAGGCTTTACAGACTGCTTCACACATTTGCCTTCATGCAGCTTCTCTTTCCACCTCCGTTCTTCCTTTCGCTCACACAACATCAGCTTTTAACCAGAACACTGTATAAGTAGGATGGCTGACAGGAAAGCTTAAAACGCCCACAAAGAGCAGAACAAAAAGGGTTATTTTCATCAGCTGAACAACTTGCAAAAAAATCCCAGACACAACAGGCAGAGCACTGACGCAGCAGCATGCTGGACTGTGAGCATCACTGCAGCTGTCATGCATCTTCCTAAAGCTGCGATTTTGGTTTCGCCCCGACCCCTTGCACCGGTCTGTGAGAACGCAGGGCTGCGGTAGGTTTTTCCTTCCCCGCCCTCTCCGGGCAGCACCATTGGACGGTTAAGATGCAGCAAGGCACATGTGAAAGATAAAGCAGAAAAAAAAAAAACAAATTAAAAAAAAAAAACAAAAGTGTTTTTTTCAGGGCTCGGCCGGGGCGGCCGCGGGGCGCAGCCCGAGCCCTTTAAGCTGCCCACCCTCGCGGCGGGCCGGCGGCAGCTGGCGGCTATTTATACCGGGGCGGCGGCGGGCGCTGGGTGTCCTGCGCGGGGCGGTCCCGGCGCGGCGGGGCCCGAGCGGAGGCTGCCATGGCCACGGCGCTGCCCCCCACGCCGGCCAGCGGGAGCCGCTCCGTCAGCCGCGCCGCCGAGTCCCCGCTCAGCCCGGCGCGGCTCAGCCGGCTGCAGGAGAAGGAGGAGCTGCGGCAGCTCAATGACCGCCTGGCCGCCTACATCGAGCGGGTGCGGGCGCTGGAGGCCGACAAGTCGGCGCTGCAGCAGCGGCTGAACGAGCAGCAGGCGGGCAGCGACCGGGAGCTGGGCAGCCTGCGGCTCCGCTACGAGACGGAGCTGGCCGACGCCCGCCGGGCGCTGGACGATATCGCCATCGAGCGGGCCACGCTGCAGGTGGAGCTGGGCAAGATCGGCGAGGAGCACCGGCAACTGCACGTCAGGTCGGTGCCCCGGCCCCGAGCAGGCCTCCCTGCCCGGGGACGCCCCGGGGAGCCGCCTCTTTGGGGCGCCTGCAGGGTGAGGGGAAGGGGATGCTGCTGGCAGTAGCCCGGGGGCTGTGGGAGGAGTGCGCGGTGATGTTGTGTGTCCGGGTCGTGCAGGCGTGATAACCCCGAAGGTGTTGCCCTCTGGGGTTGGAGTGTCTTGGGTTAGGAGACGTCCGGATGCCTGTTCTGAAGGTGTGCTGGGGGACGCTACCGAGTACCTCCGATGCTATGGGGTCACATCAGCACCGGCCTGAGATGGGCATGGGGCTCCTGCAGAATGTGGGGTGCTGGGTGCCCCTCTGGGCTATGAATGCATAGCTGCATGGGTTTGGCACCACACCGGTGTTTACAAACACTCAAGATGCTGGAAAGTATCTAGAAAGTTACGGAGCGGTGGAAGGAGTGTTTGTATGGAGTCAGCATGCATCTTTTTTGGGCTGTTTAGCTCAGACTTTGCCCAGAGGGGAATGCAGAGAGAAGATAGTTCTGGGAGCAGTATGGCTTACCTGGTCCAGGTTGGTACTGCTCGGAAGTTTTCCTAGTTGCTTTTCAGTCTCAGATGAGCTGCCTGCTGTTTTAGCTTGACTTTCTTGTAAGCTGTGTATCCTAAGCCTGGAATCATCATCTTGTCTAGGCTTGCCAAGCCTGGAACAAAGGCAGTGTAAGTGCTATCCCATCCTCTTGAAGGAGGAAGAGGTGTGTGAACAAGTGTCCAATCCCAACAAGCTTCCTTTATAGAAATATACAGCGTGCTAGCACTGCTAGTTACTATAATGCCCCACTGTAACCCTATATCAGTTACAGACTTGTAATAATTTGGATGTCTACAGGCCCCTTACATCTTGTTATAAACCTATATCAGAGCAAATTTAGGCACCAGCTTCTTCTTTTAATGCCTGGAGGAAGCACTGCCCCTTCATAGACTTGGTAAAACTCAAGTAGCTGTTCTAGTTGGGAATAAAACATGTTTTTACTGTCAGCTTCTGTTTTCAGCTGCATGGTTGTTGGGCTTGTCTCAGTCATGCTGGGTTTTGGCTCACAGATCTGTTTCATAAATCTAACCAGCCACTTTGAGTGGACAGTGAGGAGAGGGGTAATGCCTGTTCTAAGACTTTTCTGCTGCTCTTTTTGTTTGTATAGCTCTGGCTTTGTTTATAAAGCTTTAGACTTGGCAGATATGCAGTCCTCTAGACCATTGGGTTGGGTTTTTTCCTTTACAGTAACTAGTTCTTAGAAGTGGTTAAATTTACAGCCCATGGGAAATGATACCTGGTACCTATCGGTTTCTGAAAGGACTAGACTGAAGTCCTAATATTAATGTGTGTTGTATCTGGGCTGCCTAACTGCAAATGTCTCAGATGACTTGGAACCAACTTTGAGGCTATCGTGTCCTTACATATACACCCTTTAAATAACCTGGTGGCTGTTTAACTCTTATAGAATGAAATGTCACCAGATAATTTCCCAACAGCATTAACTATTGGCTTTTATTAATCACTGATTGAGAGACTCAAAGTTTTTGACAACAACAAACTGATTGCATTTGGTTTTTTCTTACTACTGAAACAATGGTGACTGGAAGTAGGCCAAAGATGTCTGGGGAGGAGGAGTTGTAGATAAGCATATTGGTTTAATTCAGAGCCTCAGGAAGGTCAAAGCAACTGCAGTAACACAGCAGAGAAAGACAAGACCAGTTCCTTTCTGAACCAGAAAGTGTGGATGTGCATTTTGCTCCTGAACCTGCCGAACACAGTGTAGCAGCTGAGGTTGTAAGAATGAATTCTGTACGTGCTGCTGACATCCTCTGGTCTTGACAAACTGGAGCCTGTTTCAAACATACCTGAAATCTTTTGGTAAAATTATTTAAATTCCCAGATCGAGCATATGTGACATCCTGATTTACAAGGAATGTGATTGGCAGTGCCTCAAGGTTTCTGCTTGTAATTGATAGTCTGTAGGCCATACTGGGCTCTGGAATGGTTGGTATATGGAATGTTGCAGAGTACTGTAACTGTCCCTGCTTGCTGCACAGGGGTGTAAAGTGGTGTTCTGAACCCCAAACTTGGATTAAAGGGGTAGTAAATGCTCTTGTCAAAGGCAGACTTGTTAAATTGTTGTTCTTAAAGATGAAATGTCTCTCTCCAGGGCTCTTTGAAAATAATATTTTTCAGGAAAGAATATCCAGGAAACCGAGCCTGGCTGTCAGATGCTTACGTTGGAAAGTGGACTGTTAAAACAGATACTAATGGAATTTCAGTTTTGCACACACTTTGATTGCAGAATGAAATTTATATTATTATAGGATGAAACAGTCAATATTAAGCAGTGTTATTGGCATACTTAATATCATATCTGATACAGTAAGTGGTAGTGGTAGTGGTAGCAGTGACCCCAAAAGGAAGATGAATAATTAATACCTAGAAAAGAAAAAAACCTGTAAATACTAAAACTACAGCACGTTATCTTGTTTTTCATTGTTAGGAGAGCTATGTTTCTCCTAGAGTCTGAGTAAAGAGTAAATAACTTCTAGCACAACAAAATCAACAAATGTCTCTGAAGAGCAGGGCTAGAAAAGGCCTTGAGCAAGCACCTGATGTAGCCCCAGGCCTGTGCTGGAACCAGCCATCCCTGCATCCCTTCCAGCAGATTTTGTGTAACCCGTATTTTAAATTCCAGATGATGGAGATTCCAGAATATCCCCCCTCAGGCAGTGTGCTTCAGTGGTGAACTGTTACTTTCCTCTCCCTAACATCTAACCCACGTATTCCTCCCTGCAATGTAAGCCTGGAGCTTCCTGTCTTTTCCACAATAGACATGGAAAACAGATTCCTTAACTCTATGCAGCAGTCCTTCATGTATTTAAAAACTGTTCTGTCTCCTGTCAGTTTTCTCTAGACTAAACAACCCTTAGTTTTTTCCAATCTTTCCTTGCAGTTCAAGCTTTCTAGAGCTGATCAATCCTGCAGAAATACTTTGGACTTCTGCCAGCTGGTCTCAGTTATCCACTGGAAAACTCATTGTATGAATTGACACAACTTTGCCACTTGGCAGAACAGATGTTGCCAAAATAAATTGAGAACTTCCTTTACTCTTTGTAATCTCAAATACGAGTTTCGAGCAGGGACTCTTGAGTCTGGATAGAGGGCAGGCAACTGCGGGGATTTTAGAAGTTGGAGCAGTCTGGGGAATTATCACTGTGTACTTCCCTGACAGGAACTCGTTGTGGGCCCTTCTCGCACTTCTCCACTGTTGTGCCCATGGCAGCTGAAGTGTGTTGGCCATCCAGGTGGTACCTGCGGTTGCAGTACCTGGGCATTGGTCTGGAGATGGTCTCTTCTCTGAAATAAAGCTCCCCTCACCCTGCAACTCCAGTGCGGTGTGCGGGAGGGGAGGGAGGGAGGCAGGGAGTCACTGGCGGCGGTGGCTGAGGGGCTGCAGGAGGCACAGCCCCAGCGGGGCAGCTCCCGGGCTGCCCGGTGGCCTCCGGGGCACAAAGCTCCCTGTGTGCTGCGGGCAGGACATCCCGGGCCGCGGGGAGGCGGAGCGGCACCGCCGGCAGCCTCAGCCGCCCCGCCCCGCCCCGTGAGGGAGCAGCGCCGCCGGCTCCGGGCTGCCCTCACGACCCGGCCTGGCCTCCCCGGCCGGCGTGTCCGGGGCTCGGAGCCCGGGTGCCGTGAGGCGCCTCCCGCGGGGCTGGGGCCGCCTTTGCCGCGGGGGTGTCCGTGAAGGCTTGTCCCGCTGCGGCCGCTGAGCGTGCCCAGCCCTCCCCGTGCAGCCGCAGGCCTGTGCTGTCCCTTCCCTCTCCGGTGGGGGAATGCCGTGGAAAATAGCTGCCTTCCGCATGGGCTTCGCACAGAACGAGCTGGAAAATGGGTCAGGAATCTCTCTGGGATAACAAATGATGCTTGTCGGAGGGCCCTGTCTGCTTTGTTTTGTGCCCTCACCGTGAACCTGACTAACCTCTCCTGTGTTCATCCATGGACACCCCCAAAGGGAAACACATTGAGAACAAACCCTCCCTCACCAGCTGCACTTAACAGTGTAAAACTCTCCCTTGTAGGAATTCAAAAAAAGAATCTGATTTAAACCTGGCCCAGGCCCGTGTGAGAGACCTCGATGCCCAGCTAAATGCAAAGGAAGCTGATTTAGCAACAGCCCTGAATGAGAACCGGACTTTGGAGAATGAGCTCCGTGAATTAAAGGATCAAGTACTCAGTGTAAGGCTTGCTATTGGAATGTAAACTTTCCTTTTGCTCCTGCAGTTTTTGCTTGTTTTTCCTTAATTAGTTATTGATATCTAAAAGCAGAGAAACCCTGTTAACTATGGCAGCGACAGGTAGACAAAAAGATTTCCGCAATCTTGCTGAAAGCAAATGCTACTGATGGTGGTTTCCTTAAAACTTCCACCTGTTGTAGGTACCTTTAATTCTATGACCATAGAATGTAGTGTTTCTTGTTCTAAAGTCAAAGCAAGATGAAATGTACTGCTATAGTCCCTGTAGCATTCTCTAACACATCAGGGAAGTGTGTAATACTGAAAGTGTACATTAGTTTGTCAACATAGGCTGTATTTGGAGGATTAAGTGTCAAAAAATTATATTAAAAGTTTGGAATTAGTAACAGTTGTAAAGGGGAGGAATATATATGGATAGTACAATTGATTCATCAGAAGTCTACTTTGAGGAGTCAAATTTAGCTGGTGGGATTAAGGGCAGTTCTATATTTGCCTTGTGGGAAATCTAGTCTACATAACAATTAAACAGGATTCTATCTGTTGCTGATATTCTGGATCCCACTGAAATAAGAACTTACACAGAGTAACCCACTTCACTCAACCAATGTGTTTTGATTGCTGTGGGAATGAAGTTGAATGACCTGTAACAAATTGGCTGCCTTCATTGGAAAAAATAGCTCTTAATTTTGATAACCCTGTTGTCTGTCTTTTCTAGCTGAATCTGTCACTGGAAGATACTAAAAAGCATCTCCACAGTGAAATGTTGAGGAGAGTGGACCTAGAAAACCATATGAAAACTTTGCAGGAAGAAATGACGTTCCAGAAGCGCCTTCATGAAGATGTATGTTTTAGCTTATTAACAAGGCATCCTTTTAGGTGTCCATGATCCCTGGATGCACTTAAAGCCCACCTTAACATTGCTTTTATCTCTAAAAAGGTAACTAGCAACCTATGGCAGCCCATCAGCTCATAAAATCCACCTAACTAGGAAGGCTCAGGAAAGTACACAACCTCATGTTAACTGGGATAGTACCAATAGGTATCTGGAGTATGAGAATTTTCAACTGAAATCCCAATATATTACTTTGTGTAAGTGAAAGTGCATACATTAGTTACTGTTAAATGATTCCAGATGTTTACTTGAAACCTAAAGTAATTGTAGAAGTTAAATCTCCTTTAAGCAACTTGTGTTCCCAACTTCCTTAACACTTCTCAGAGGTGTCTGGTAACCTTTGTGAGAGAAGGCAGTACATACAACTAAATGAATAGTTTACATATGAATGTAAACCAGCTTCCTTCTCACTGGTAGGAATCTCAGAGTGTGGTTTAAGTGATAGAGAATTCTGATTTCTCTAACCACCTGCTATTACCTTTTGAATAAAACAAGAATAGGTGAAGTAACAGTGCTTAAAGAAACTGAACTGTATATGCATGTGTTCTAAGTTAAAAAAGCAAACAGAATCTATCTAGTTCAAAGAATTAGTCTTACAAATTAAATATTTACTACATTTTTTAGTTTAAGCAGTGTTGGCAGTGAGGTGGAAAAACAATAGTGGGGCAGCAAGGTGGATGTGCCAGACTTAAGGGATGAATAAGATATGCATAAAGATGAATTACTGTGTACTCAATGATAAATCTGCTTCAGTAGTGAAGGACTTGTGAAGCTGGTACACTAAATCCAGTTTCAAACTGTATTGCTTGTTTATTCTCTGAGAAATTTCTTCTCCTAGGAGCTCAAGGAGACAAAAAGAGCCCATGAGAGCAGGATAGCAGAAGTAGAATCTGGCCGTCAAAGAGAATTTGAGAGTAAGCTCTCAGATGCTCTGCAGGGGCTCAGAAAACAACATGAAGAACAAATTCAAGGTTACAAAGAGGAGATGGAGCGAACGTTCAGTGCAAAGGTGAGTTTGTAAAAGGTGACAGTAAAACAAAGCTGAAGTTCTCTGCACCTTGACATAATGAAGGTCACACTGGCATAGATAGCTAACTGATGGAGCCCCTGCATTCACTGCAGAGCTTCTTGGCATAAGTTGTTATGGAGTTTCAAAGCAGTGTCAAATTTGACAGTAGGATTTCTGCAAACATTTGATCCCAAACAAAACTGGTTCAAGCATAAATACAGGGAGTGATTAGGAAAAGTTGATCATATTTCAGACTCCTGACAGATTCAGGACCGAGGTGTGTTATGTTTGTATTAAGCAATTTCAGTCTTGAATGAAACCTAACTTTTCCTACACACCAACTTGCATGCCAACTCAGGGAATTCCTTTGGATGCTTGTGTTTGTTTCCACTGAAAATTCCGTAAGTGCCTCTTGTAGGAGCACTTTATCCTTTCTTGGGACATCTCAAGACTGAGCTATTTGTAGAGCAACTCAATGCTGCTCGTAACGATGCAGGAACTCTTTAATAATAGACCTTTTGGGGAAGAGTGATAATAGTTTGGTTTGTACACCCAATATCCTGCAGCCCTATGCTTTGACAAGCAGCTTCTAAATATATTCTCCATTGGTCTTCTGGAGAATCAATTTACTTACTATCTGTACAATGTCCTTATACACCACTAACTGAAATATCCTAATCCAGCAATTTTCACAACCTGATTATTGCTGACTTTTTCTGACATAAATGTCAAACTTGTGTAAACCCCCTGGAAAGCAATACAGAACTTTCTGACCTGGACTTTACTGGTATCTGCACACTTCAGTAAAACATAACTATTTCCAAGTGTAACAGGTGAAAATTATTTGGTTTTCCTTCCTTATTTATAATACATGGTAATATCAACTCATGACTAACAGTGACTTATCCACAGATGGAGAATGCCCAGCTAACTGCAGCAAGGAATAGTGAGTTTGCCAATGCTGCTCGGGAGGAGCTGATGGAAACACAGAAGAGAGTTGATACTCTGGTATCTCAAGTTAATCAATATCAAACCCAGGTGCTGTCTTTACTTGTAAAACCTTGTAATTATTTTCATTTACTCTCAATTCAAAATATTGGCCTCTTCTCTCTAATCTTCACTTATGGTTTGATTTATTTTTTTTCCCCATCCCCTTAGAATGTTGCTTTGGAGAGCAGAATAAAGGAGCTACAGAACTTGCTGGATTATGATCGTGATCTCCATCGAAGGCGTATGGCTGAGAAGGAGGAAGAAATGGCACAAGCTCAGAAGCAGGCACAAGCACAGCTGGAAGAGTATGAGCATCTCCTAGATGTGAAACTGGCTCTAGACTTGGAAATAAATGCGTACAGAAAGATGCTGGAAGGAGAGGAGCAGAGGTAGGCTATGATGAGATCTTCATTATAAGAACTTGCTTCATCCAAGACCTCTACACTGTTTGTCCTTCAGAATGTGGAGGAGACAAGAAACAAACATTAAGCATGTCATTAGTATAGTAATTCACTTACTGAAGCATCATCTTCTGTAAATGGTATTTATATCCCACATCTACCACATGGTATAGTAAGATGAAGTAACTTCATAAACCCAGCTGATAAAATTCAAAGGTCCATTAAACATTCCTCAGCTCTCACAAAGTTTTGTGCTACATCTTAGAGATATATCAAAGAGCACTCAAGTTCCATGAATGAAGCTGGGAACTTGGATCAACTCCTGTCTATGCAGACATGGTATCTTGCATGTGTGGTGAGAACATGAACTCTCAATACATGCTAAGAAGGGTCAAAAACTTAAAATGACTTTCACTGAAGAGTGTGTCTGTTGAGACTTCAAAGGAATATTTAGTGCAGTTGTCAGTCTTCTCTTATCAATATAAACTTGCTCTAAACTCTGGGGCTAGGGCTGTCTTCCAAACTTAACAAGCCACTTAGCTACTCTTGCCAATAAAAGTAGAATTTTGTATTCAAGACCCTATGGAAAGCTTGGATATAGGAAGCTGTTAGGCTTGGATGTAGTGGGAGGGTAGGCATGAGAAGAAACAAAGCACATCAGGTATTCAGGTGAATGTTATCTGACTCTCTTCTAGGCTAAAGCTGTCACCCAGTGCATCTTCCCACAGCACGGCAACTCAAGCAGCAAGTCAGGGCCGACGGTTCCTGCATGGGAAGAAAAGGAAAATCAAAGAAACCAAAAAGAGGGAGCATAGTGCAGCATTTAAGACTATTCAGCATGTTTCAGCTACTGGAAATATATCTATTGAAGAGATTGATGCAGATGGGAAATTTGTCAGGCTTAAAAACCACTCTGATGAGGTACTTTCATTTTCAAGTCTGCATTGCAATGTGTGACTGCTTGGGGATGACTTTAGCTCAGTGACAGACTAGAGACTGACCTTTTGGTGCTGCAGGTGTTCTGTTCCCAGGGCTGTCTGGGAGGTGCTTTTGGGTGGAGGTGCAGGGGGTTCTATTATGCAGAAACCTAACACCTTCAGCTGTTTGTCATCAGATTCAGGCTAGCACTATCAGAAGTACTGACCCTTGATGAACTAAATAGGGTGCTTTAGTAAATTGGATAAAGATGGCTTTGTATTAGTCAAAAATACTTAAAACAGCTAAAAGGTTGAATAGAGTTGATGATATCTAATCCATGCAGAGAGTTTATCTGGCCAATTCTTAGCTAATTCTTTGACTAGTTTAGTTTGCAAATCCAGCACTATTAGAATTCATCATCAGGACTTCAAAACATGTGGCTTGTAGTTTAGCCATTTCAGCCTGATATACACAGTGACCTGTGAAGTTTTAAGGTGGTTTTTATGTGTGTAGATATATATATATAGTTGGTAGGTGGCCATGGCAAACTTCATCTATCAGAATCTCCCTGGTAAAGAGCATCATGACCCCCCCCTTTTAATGGAAGGTAAGAATAGGTGTGGCTTAACTTGTGGGACTAATATTAATCCTAAAGTATGGGGAGGAAACATCAGGAGGCTTTAATGGAAATGTGGCGGCTTCCTCAAAATTGTCAGATACTTGTATGCTACAGGAGGGGGATTAAAACTGGCCCATGAGTCTGGAAAGAACCTTGTGTTTGAATTAGATGGTGTTGGTCTGTAATGCTGAGAGAAATTTCTTGTCCCACAGGATCAACCTCTACATGGCTGGGTGTTGAGACGGCGTATTGGAAGTGTGGCAGATGTTACTTACAAGTTTCCTTCACGGTTCACTCTTCAGGCAGGCCAAGTAGTTACAGTAGGTATTGGGTTTGTAAAACTTCCTCAGAGCTCTGTTCTTATGTTAGATGTCAGTAGAGATTCCTGTAATATGGAAGATATCTAGACAGATACTGCAAGTGTCTGAAAAACTAAAGTTCTTATTTTATGTGGAGATGGATATGGGAAAAATCCTTGCAGCAACTTGATCTGAAATTAAATTTTCTTTAAAGCTTGGACTGAGCTTGGATCATCCCAGTCAGGAGTGTGCTCTAACACTCATTGAATCATTGTATTCTAGTTTTTTCTTAGGGTTTCCCGTACTCCTGTGACTTGATAAAATTTGTGCAGAGACTCACACTCTTGCTAAAATCTTTAGCTTACTCCAGCTCAGGTAGTATTAAGCTGAACATTAGCTCTAAAATGATACTCTAAGTACATGTAAATGGTGATCAAAGAGCTGAACTCTGCACTTGCTACTCCAAACTGTGGAGGAGCTTGTTCAACAGATCTGTGAGTGACCCCAGGCAAGAGGCTCTTGCACACACAAACTGCTGCCCTGAGCACATCTGTGGCTATGGCCTGGCTCTGTGACTCAAATGTTCTGTATGGCCAAGCAGGGCTACCTCTGCATTGGGTAGAAGCTGTTAACAGCCTTTTCTGCACTGTTTTACAGTCTTCAGCTAGAAAAACTTTACCACCATTCTTGGTAGTCCTGAAAAGAACTAACTTGCCAGGGATTACAGTGGTTCTGTTTCTCCTACTGGGTGTCTTTGGTATTAAAATACTTAATAATTATATATATTAGACAGAATCGTAATCTAACTACAGAAAAAGATTCTTCAGAAGCTCACTCTAACTCTGTTGCAGATCTGGGGTGCAGCTGCAGGTGTAAGCCCAGGTCCTAGTGATCTGGTCTGGAAGTCTCAGAAGTCTTGGGGAACTGGGGATAATATTGGTGTTACACTCATCACAGATGATGGTGAGGTAAGTGAAATAATAAAAAGCTTCTACTGTCCTAATGCTAAACTTGTTTGTGCTTAATGAGGGGTCTTGGTGGCAATTCAATTGTATTCTAGGAGCTCGCAGAGAGGAAGATAATGCTTGTACCCAGAGGAGAAGAAAGTGAGCAAGATGATGATTATGAAGAAATAACTGGAAGTGAAGCAGAGTTTGCACCTCAGGTAAGCTGCCTGCAGTTTAAATACATCCTATCAGCTGAGTCATTCAATGGCCATTTCTTTTCCTTACTAAATGAAAATACTTCTTCAAGTACTATTCATATCCCGCAACTGTTAATGTTTTTCTTGATGTCAGACCAAAAGAAGAAGAAAAAAGAAATGTTGTTTGGTTTCATGATAGTGGTTCCTGTGAGCATCCTTAAGCAGGTGAGATGGTGAGATTCGTGCTTGTCACCTCATAGAAAACTTGCTTCATCAGTAGTGCTGCAGTCTCTTGTCCCACGTAGGATGTAGCTTGCATGGCTTCGCATCAGAAATGCAACTGAAGTTTTGCTTATTCTCTGGTTGAGTATGATCAAACAGTAGCATTAATTATTTGATATCTTATTACTGACACACTGAAAATTACAACCTTGAATGTCTGTTTCACCTAAATATGACTATGATTAACTTAAAAGCTGTCATCCCAAGAACAGAATGCAAACACTAACTACTTCTGTGGGATGAAGTGACTTACTTGACACTCCAGTGTCCCTGGCTTGCTTTTAAGGTGACTTCAGTGTGAACTTAAGGTCAATATACTTAAAACTTTTGGCTACAAACCTGCATCCCGTGCAAGACTCTCCAGCCCCTTCAAATGGCTTTTGACTGACCATAATATAAGTCTGAACTGATGCATTTTGGATGTTCCTATTGTACTTTGATATAGTATTAGCTATCTTTCATTGCTGAAAGTCTAAACCAACTAATATGAGGTTTTAAGTTGGTCATAACCAAACAATTATAGACTGTACTTGACTCAAGTTGGTTTGTGTCTTGACCTGAAACAGTACTGTGGTACAAACTCCAAAGCCTGAGAGCAAGGGGATGCCTGGCTAAAAACTCTCTCCTTCCTGCTGACACGTTAAGCTACCACAGCTCTTCCTAAAACTGATCCTACACAGTTACAAGGAGGAGCTGCATCTTACTGCACTAGGTTAAAGCTCCCACTACCATTTCCTAGATATTTTCATAATGTATCTGTCTGAAAACTAACTTAAAAGTACCTTAGTACTGCCTTTCTGAAAAAAATGTACCTAAACAGGCAGTTACTGCCTGCCATTTTTTTATTTTATTTTTTTGTCCTTTCAGACAGAAAATCTGGGTAAATATGTTACTACAATACCATGTGGCTTAAAGGATGTTTATCAGTCTCCTGACTTGCATGCACATTCTTGTAATATTTTCAGTCCCACTGAAGGATGGTGAGACCCCGTTAAAGAGGCTTTTGAGAAGGTCTATAATGCTGTTCTGCCCCTTGGGCTCTCACTGATACAAGCTTCTTTTCGTATTCAGAGTAGGGCCTCTCCTCAAGAGTGGCTTCTTTTTGTTTTAAAAGGCATTTTTTGAGTTCACTAATATGACTTGTTTGGTAATCAATGATGGAAAGCAAAAATAACTTTTTTCCTTACACTTCTAATCTGTTTTATCAGCAACTTTACAATACAGTTGTGTGCCATTTATGGTAAGAATCAATTCTAATGCTTCCAATCAAATTTTAATGTCCTTCCTGTTTGCTGAATTCCTATCAAACTTTTGACATTAGTACCTGTATGCTTCTGCTGCATTGGTAGCTCTGAAATGGCTGCTTAGCAAACAAAAGTTAACTTGTTGCATGCAGTAAAATAATGGGGAGAATGCATGCTGGGCTTTAAAGGAAGGCAGGGTTTCCATGCTTTTTTGCTTCTGCTTTTACCATCCTAACCAGGGCAGTATGTGTCTGCATGGCACTTAGGTTCTGATGCTTGGGAACTGAGGTAGTGATGGGTACTTGGATGGCCTTTCATTAAGGAGACACAGGCTCACATATTGCATGGACTTAAAGATTTGTGTAGTACAGTTCATGTACTGCCTCTTGAAAATCTGCTTTGCTTTATTAATAAGTAACTAAATCTACAAAGTGCTAAAAACCTTACCTGCCTATATGAGGATCAAGTAGGTAACCAGCAAGACACACTAAGTTTGTACACATGCTAATTAGCCTAACGTTTTCATGTTTTCTCTCTGCAGCAAAATGAAGATCCCAGCTGTTCTGTCATGTAATGTGGACAATCATCTGAAAACACCTCTCAGTCCCAGGTGACATAGACTGTGTTGATATCTTATGTAACATCTGGAACTTGGAATTCACACATCCCATCTGATGTCTTTGTGAGAAGCATTGTCCATAACATGATGGAATTTCCTACCTTCTGATACTGGACCCTGGCCTTGGATTTACTGGTACAAAGAGCAGTAGAATACAAGCTCCATGTGAAGTTTTTATTTTTCCTTCTACACAAGGATCTGGTTTCCATGACCTGCTGAAACAGAGGGTACAGAGTTTACAAAGCTTCTAAACATGTGCCCTAGAAGGACGTTAAATACTTGACAATGAACATGAGGCTGCCTCAGCTTTCTCAATATTCTGACATGGTGTTCCTCCAAAGGTAATTTCTCTTTCAAGCCTGAGTGGGAAACGTGGGACCTATCACACCCTTGCACCTTGAGCAAGTCTGAAGTAAAACATTATCCTGAAGAGTGATGAGTGTCTGAAATGTTTCCTGCTCAGATCCTGATGCAGAAATACATAAAACTGGTCTAGATCATTTCCTAGAGTGAAACGCTTTAGAATTAAAAGCCAGCTGTAAAAAATATTCCTGCCTGTTATTAAATGTACTGTTTCTATAGTCTAGCACCTGGAAATCCCCATTTCAGTATTGTATATTCCTAGATACACTGTATCACAGCAGAGCTGTGCCAGCCTTAACTTGGACAAATGTATCCTGTAAATGTGAAAAAGCATCTCATTCTGACAGAGCAGGTACTGTGACCAGTGCTGCTGGCACTGTTTGAATGGTCCCAACAACAGCTTTCTTAAGGAGCTAGAGAGAAAAATATGCTAAGTCAAAAATCAGAACTAGAAAGCACCAACTGTAGTGAAAAATGCATCAAACTTGCTGCTCTTGGAGCCCTTATGTGCTAAACCTCCATGCAGGCTGCAGCTGTGTGTGTCTAACAGGGCAGCTGGGGGAATGCTGTTTATGGGCCACTGTGCAATTCCCTGGCACTCTGTGCTCCATGGAAAGCCTGTCCTGTACCCTCAGGAGGGGACAGTCAGCCTCGGGCCACTGCAGTCACTCTGTCTCACCACCGAACTGCTCCCCTGCTGCCCCTGGGGGAAAGGAAGGGCTTTGAGCCACACGAAGTGAACTTCTACCTAAGAGCAGGAGGGGAGGGCAGCAGCTGAGCCCGCAGATTTCTCTCAATGCTGGAATAGTGTTCTGACTGTCTTTTGCCTTGCCAAAGTGTTCAGTTCCAAATTCAAGACCTGCTTTGTGTTAGGATGCAGGTGTTAAGGTGAGGTTTTCCTTATGCTAGCTTAAACTCTTATATTATTTAAAAGTTCTAATTTTGAGACATCAAGAGTACATGCTGGTTTAAGACTTGGATTTTAACAGATCCAAATTCTTGTTCCATCTCAAACAATAGAAATAGCTGCTGCTCTAACTTTGCTGTATTTATCTTGATTTCTTAAACTTTTTTAACTATTAAAGATATTTTTCATGTATATAAAAGCAGTCTTGGATTTAAATATTTGCAGATTAAATAATAAAGGTCTATCTGTTCAATGACTTCTCTTGAGTGGTTCAAAAGACTTCAAAGTAATAAAACTGGTGACATTAGGGACTCCAGAGTGAAGATTATTAGTTATCACATGTCTTTCCATCACCACCTAGTCTTCTCTTTCTCCTCCTTTCTATCCTTTTCAACTAAATATAAAAAATAGAAGTGTATTGACTTTTCATTTGTTTGTAGTAGGCACCAGTGCTACTCACCCATTTCTCTCCCTGGAGTTCTATACAAACCCTATGGAACTAGGAGCAGGAATTTGTCTCTTTTCCTTCTGCTAGAAAAAAGTGTTAACAGACATAAATGCTAAGCAATCAACAGAGAAGTAGCAAGATTATTAAAATTGCAGTGCAGAGGTGTCATAAAATGAATACTTTCTTTATTCATGCATTTTTTAACGTAGCATTGCTTTTGTCACTGAAAGCTGATATATTCAGCAAAAGTGGCCTCCAGCTCAAACCATCAGTACAGATGCAGCAACCACTGTTCTTATCCCACAGAAATATTTATTCAGTTTGGTCAGTAAATTATAGGAATTTTCAATGCTGAGAACTTGTACTTAGTACAACATCATCTTAATATTGACAACAACCACTTTGCCTTTTGTCAACATACAATGCAAAAGATGTATTAACTTCACAATAAATTACAGTGTGATAGATGAAAAGAGCTCGATGACATCAGTAACTTAGGAACTGGTTACAGTTAGCTTCACTAACAGTATTTTTAAAAATGGTTTTCAATAGTAAAATCATTGCAGCCAAAGATAAAAAAAACCCACATACAATAATAGCAAGGAAATGCATTTTTGGAGCAACAGTGAGCTACCAGTAAACACTTCATACAGTGATCTTCAAGGCACAAAGCAAAAAAACTGGGTATGGGTTTTTTTGCAGGTTGACAAATCAGGGAAGGTGAAATTTTTTTGAATATAAAATAAATACATTTTAAAAAGACACATACAAAAGTCAGTAAGTCAGTCAAATAGCAAGGCTTTCACAGAATGCCACACTGACAGAACATTTGTGAATCCATTTCAGTCATGAAATCATGTTCACAGCTCGAATGACACAATCACTGAGGCAAGGGAACTATCACTTCAACATAATTAATGGGGAAGAAGCCAGACTCTCCATTTAACATCCCCTCATACCAATTCTCATCAATCTGATTGGTCAAAGTTATGACGTCCCCTTCCTTAAACCCAAGCTCGCCTTCATTTTCTGGCTCAAAGTCATAGAGAGCTTGGCAGCAAGGCTGATCCATGTGCACTGAAGAACCTGCCCCAGTGACAGAAAAAACAACCACATTAATTGAGCTTCACGGCATCCCACCAGCCACTAAGCACAAAACAAGGGGTCAAACATGTAGCCCTGCTGTCCTGTCAACAGCCACAGCTTCTCCATTGCTTTTACTCGTTAACAGCTGGTGCTTCTACATATAAAATAAGCTTAAAACATGATTCTGTTTGTCCGTTAAGTTCAGATGCTACTCCTCTTTCATTCCTAGTTGCCTTCCCTTTCGAAAGGATGTTTATCTCAAACTGAGGGTTGGAGTAATCAGTTGTCAAAACCCATGTGCTCTATCTGGAGCAGCTGCCA
The DNA here is from genome assembly GCA_008033365.1 of Pseudorectes ferrugineus. NCBI lineage: Eukaryota > Metazoa > Chordata > Aves > Passeriformes > Pseudorectes > Pseudorectes ferrugineus. Next base: position 41,802 of record QWTY01000615.1, on the reverse strand, counting down.
GGGGAATCGGAAGGGCAGGGGTTGAGGAAGTAGAAGAGTCAACAGGGGAAATGACAAGGAATCCTTTAAACAAATGGCACTGCAGCACATGGATCCTGAGGGAATACCTACCAGAGGGCTCTTCGGCTGTCCTACAAACACAGCCCTGCAGCCTGAGGCAGCCACCTGGATTTTCACAGCACATGTGCCTCGGCAGGAGCCAGGTTTCCAGCCCCTCCTGTGTTAAGGCTTCCACCCTCACCTGAGCAGTGACAGTGCTGGGTTACTGCTCCCTGAGCTCGTGTGTTTTACACATCCTCCATCTGAACTAAGGCAAAGGCTATGGCGGGAACAAAGGCACCTGTCAAATTATTGTAGGGATGAAAACTGTTTTCTGATACAGTATCTGGCTGTTCTTGTGATTTGCATTGTTTATCCTATAAACATCTTAATTCCAAATCACCCTTAAACATTAAATAAAAAGTTAACCTTGTAAATGTAGTAAATACCTTTTTTAAAGATATTCTCATGGAGGAGTGTTAATTAGCTTGGATTTGTGGAACCAATATATATGGAACATACTCATATTTATGAATAATTAGAATACATTTTATTAGAATAATTTATGTTCAAATTGTAAAGCTCAGCTCTGCGGTGAAGGACTGGCCTGTGGTTCAACTGTAGTTCAGCCATAACAGATTTTTTAAAAACATATGTAATGGATCCAAGTCTGGTAATTTGAAATACATTTATAAATGAAGAATAGGAGAAAAGACTTAATGCTGCTGCCTTGTAAAGAGGAGTACCACACCTTGTAGCATGACACCTCTAGAACACTAGAACTTAAATTAAATTATTCAGGTTGTCTTATTGGGAACATTGCAGCAATACTCAAATATTCCAGTCTTGACTCTCCCAGCTGTCATTTTTTACTGGGTAAACCTGCATGCAACTGGTAATGCAACACAGAGATAATAGCTAAAATGGCAAAAATGCATTTAAATCTCTTAATCATGGTAATGCATAGGAAACTATTAAAAAGTAACTGTTCTGGCATTGTCTCGGTAAAGGAATTAGGAGAAATCTCTTAAGGAAACCAGCTAACAACTAGTGGTGATCACTCAGTGAGAACCGTCAGGTAAAAGCACCTTTTAAATTGACAATAATACAACTGGGGGCAATATCTGGTGTCAAAACTGGAAAGTAGGAATTACTTTTCTCTTTTGTGGGTATATTTTACCCTTGATAGCAACAGAAGAGAGCTTTTATTTGTAACAGTGGAAGAGAAGCACCAACAAGAGACTCAGCAAACCTCCCCAGAGCAGCACTGCCACAATGCCGGACTCATCCTCTCCCTGTGGAAGGCTCAGGGTAGTGACAAAGTCTTACAAGAACCAACTAAATCAGAGCTACCCTAATACCCTGGCACAGGTGAAAGCTTGGTTGTCATATATTTGCTGAAACACTCCAAGCAGAAAAAGAGATGATGAGCCAGTTGCCCAGCAAAAATGGACTGATTGTGTTTAAAACCAAAAATGGACTGATTGTGTTTATAAATAGCTGAGTTATTTTCAGCCTTTGCCAAGGTAGAACTGGTACCAGCTCTCTGGAACTGTCAACAGCAGAAGGCGGCGATGGGAATAATTGAGAGAGTTCCTCGCCTTCACCAGCTGCTCCGATGGGGCTAATTTGTTATTGTGAGCCAGTTAATTTCTGACAGTGAGGTACCTGATAGGAGATGGATCACATTTGGTTCATTTTAAGCTCCAAAGAACTGCAAAGAATCGGCTGGCAGGCTGGAAAGGTTTTTAAATAATGGTCACAGCCAGCACAACCGGTTTCACTCCAGGCTGTAGGATCAGTCAAAGTCTTCATTAGAGTCAGGCAGCTGCTGCTACTGTATAATCCAATGAGACAAAGCTTCCCTGACAAAGGTAAGGGGGCAGCACTGCCTGACAGTCTGCAACACACACTGCTTAACATCACAGCACTGCTGGCACCACTCCAGCCTTTTGCTGTCTATTAAATAGTTGCACATATGTTGCAGAGGTTTCAGCTGAATAAATTGCACTCTTCTATTTCTGCAAACAGGGTTTATGTTAATTTGCAACTCCATATGCACGTCCTTTATTTCTCTAGTTTACTTCCCTGTCACAGTCAAAAAAGAACTGTCATTAATTTCCAGACCACTCAGATCTGGACAGCACAAAATGAGGGTATGCAAGAAGCTGTCTGTGATTCCTGGAGTGTTACAGGATGGAACCAGAAGGCCATTCAATGATGGTTTGGGTTTTCTGTTTGTTTTTCCCAAAGGGAGGGAGTAACTGCCTGTCTTCTATACCTGCATCCACTCTGTCTTCTTTACCATGCTGTATACATCAGGTAGCAAGACTGTACTTTAATAATCACAAACTGGAAGCTTGCTAAGATAATTAATCCCAGTCTCCCTCATAGCTGAAGTGAGTAAACACTCAGATGCTTATGTTAAATTCCAGCATGTGGCAACCAGATCCATATATTTCATATCACAGTCAAACCTGACAAACAAACTGAGTGAAAGGCATGATGTAATATAGCAATTAAAGAGTTCTAAAATGAGCCAGATGATGCTCACAGCTGCAGCTCATTAATGAGGATAACAATGAATTAGAACTAGAGATTTTTTTATCTGCATTTACTCGAAGCAGCCAAATCAATCCCAACAACATAAAAATTAGGTTTATGTGAATCTAGCCCTGCAAATGTGTGCGAGTCATAAGTAGTAAATAAACCTCACATGTTAGAGACCATACAAAGGAAAATACTACTTCTGCTCCAAGAAGCTGATACTTAACTTGAAAAAGTATTGTGAAACATGGGAAAAGTCATTTCCATGCTCAGAAGTGCACCGTGGCAGTTGTGCTGAATGTGTCACATCTTGCTTTGAACTGCCCTGCAGACCTCCATGGGTTTGCTGAACACCAAGACACTACTTACCTTGAGTGACAGTATCAGAGAAATTAAAGATCTGTATTTTGATAGGGTCAATATGGAAGCAGGCAAAATGAAGCATGAAGGTACTTTTTTGTGTAGGATGGGGAGGTCAGTTTTCTAAACAAAAAGAAGGTGATTATAATGCTATCTCCCCATCTCAGGGAGACTTTAAGACATTTAGCAGTTTTGCTTAGAACTGCCTGGTTCTCATTTCTAAATCACAGACCATAAAAAAATCTATTTTGTTTCATGATTCCACTTTTAAAAAGGGACAGAAAGGTTTTCCCATTTATGAGCAGGGCATATTGAGCCCACTGCAGTTCACAGAAATCCATATGGACAGTGTTTGAGTAGGAATAGGAAAACAAAAGAGAATGAACAGTGATTTCAGTGATGATTTGTACCTGCTGGGGAGGTAAGCACAGCATCCACAGCTTCTTCAGGAGGAAAAAAACAGGATACAAGGTCTTTCTAATGTTATTAGCAACACTTAAGTATGGCAACAATTATTACATATATCCTATGTCTCCTTCTCATCTCTTTTATGGTGGTTTTATTTCTTTTCCATTCTGACAGCAGTAAGAGAGTGAAGCAGTGATAGGCAAACAGTTGGTGCAACAGTCCATGAATGGAGTCAGTGAAAGGAAGTGCCTCACTCCTTCCCTATCTTAGTGATCTGTGGTCATTTATTTTTCAGTTTTCACTGACTTTCAGCTCATTAAAACTGAGATGTGTCTTTAACTAAGTGGGCTGGAAGCAACCTTGAGCAGTCATCATCTCTTTTTCTCCCAAAGGCAGGATTGATTATCCTTAAAGGACATCTTGGAACAACTGCTGGATGGCAATGATAAACTGTAATGTGGTTTGAGACAATAGTTTATATACAAATGCTGAATCTGAATCTCCTTTCTCCGCTGCACATGCAAAACAGGAAAAAAAAAGCCTATATAACTTGATAAGTAGCTGATAGGGCCAAGAAATTTTATGGTAATTTTTAATAAAGTTGGGGGTTTTTTTGCTACTTTCATCCAGATGTGCTGTGAAAATACCAAGGAAGTTACTGATCCCTGCAAACATCTCCAGTGCTTTGGATGAAATGTGTCCTTGTGTCACAAGTCTTAGGAAGCACTGGTGTGACCTGAGAGAACGTGCAGAGGGGGTTGTCTCCCTCCATCCCACATTTGACAGCAACACAAAAACTCATGTCAGCATTTGGGCAGCATGAGGAGCTTCAAACAAATTGAGGAATCAGATCTCACTGGGTGGATTTGTGCTGCCAAACTGCTGCAAATGCCCTTCAGTATGGATTGTATAATGGTTTTCTCTTGTAGCACAGTGCAAGAAAATTAAAGAGACATTAGAAGGAGCATGAAGTTACAGCTCCAAGCTTTATTCTTTCACTTCTAGTTCTCTCATTTCTCTCCCAACAACCTTTAAAAAGAAACAAGACTGGAGGGAAGAAGAAATTGGAGAGTTAGGAAAAAGAAAAAACAACAAATCTTCAGGAAAAGATTCTGGATACCATGCCAAGTGCAGAAGGGAACCTTTGGCTCACTACTTCTCCTCCATTTTCCTTCCCAATAACGTTTATGGCAAAATCTCAGGCTTTTTCATTCTCTTTTCTTTGCATATTGTCATTTGGGTTTTGTTTGGGGTTTTTTGTCTGTTTGGGGGTTTTATTAGTCTGTTTTTTTAAGTGGACTCATCTCGTCATACAATGTAACCATTAAGCAGATAGGGCAAAATAATTTTATTATGAGATGAGGAAAAGCTATTTCAATGAGTAGTGTAACCTTACTGATTATTACTATTCACACAACTTTCAAAAGTTGACTTTTTTTGGGGGAAATCAGGGCCTAATCAAAAGAAAGGGTCCTAAGCCCACACCAACAGGTACCTGTGTACTGCAGTTCATTAATGCACACACTTTGGTGCATAATTTAGGGGACAGTAAAGTTAAAAGATGTAAAATCAGTAAGGGTGGGAGTTATCTCTCTGAATTTTACACAGCTAATATTTGAGATCCTGTACAGATCATTTATGCTCTCAGACTGTAGAGAAAAATTAGCACCTGGAGATACTCCAGACTGTGATCAAACACACCCACTGTAGGCATCTGTCTTTGCAAGAAATGAACTGTTTTCTGCAAGTGCCTCTCCCTCTCTCTCCTCCCACCCTCAGTGGCAATTCAGAGACCTAAAAGACCAAGGAGAATGCCACACCTACATTTCAGATGGGTGATAGTCTGTTGAGAGGAACTCTGCTTCACAATTCTGTTTCAAAATCTGGGAAACAATCTGGAGTCAGATGCACAGATACTGATGCCTGATGGATCTGCTGTTCTCACGGTACAAGAAATACCTCAAGCAACAATCTGGCAAAACATCCAGAGGCACATTCATTCTGTGGTGACAGACTCACCTGATGATTTTATGGAAGAACTATAGGCAATCCCATTGTGCTGCTGATTATCACCAACTTCCAGAGTTGTAGTTATTACAGGCTTTGGCTTAAATTCACGCTTAGGCCGACTAGATGCTACATTTATTCTGTAACACAGAGAAGAGCAGCAAGAGATTTACTTAGGAAGAAAGAAGGAAGAAATACTTACAGAACTTAAGCTCAAGTTAAGTGCTTTGCTGTTTGAAAAGTGGAGTAAGAAAATCTTCTGCTGGTTTTGGTTTTAGGTTTCTTTTGGTTGGTTTGTGTTTTGGTTTTATGGCGTTGGTTTTGTTGGTTGGTTGGTTTGTTTTGGGGTTTTTTTGGGGGGAGTGTGTTTTTTTACTAAAAGCTGCTCAATTCTCATGCAATACTTGAATTTCAACAAGTCCCTAATTTATTTAATACTTTGGTCCTGCTGACAGAGGCATAAAGCTTAACAGCCTGAGTTTGAGAAGTGATGAGCACCCACAGCTGCCCCTGAGTTCAGCACAAGCTGCAGGAATGAGCTCTCTGGAAAGCTCAACTGCAAATGACATATGGAGAAACACATCCAGGACAGAGGCCCAGGGACTGCATCTCCCACATGGCCCTTTTATCAGGGAAAATGGGAAACAACCATTTAGCCAGCAAAACTGTCTGGTACCTCTTGCTGTGTGTGCCCCAGCTGAGAGCTCCTTGTCCTTGTGGCCCCTGCAGCTGGGATGGCACAGGGTGTCTGCAGACACAGCTGCCCTCATGGCCACGCTCACAGCCCCCACAGCCACCCTAAGCTGAAAGCCCCAAGAAGTTTTCTTGACTCTGCCTACACCACAGTGACACTCAGGTCTCTGGTTCTCCGAGTGACACATTAATGACAGCAGCATTTCTCCCTTCTCTTAGGATGACACAAAGTACCTGGGCCTTTCATACGTGTGTTACTGTTCCTGGCCAGCTGGCTGGTTCCTTACTGTGCTGTAGAATTTTGTTATACCCCTTAATCTCAATAAAAACAGGCCAACTTCCAAGCAAAGCCTCCAAAACACAACTCAAAGTATGCAAGTTGGAATAAACCTCCAAACAAAGGGAGGCTGTCCTCATTAACCTCCACAGATGGGAGAGACTCTGCACACACTCAGAGCTCCCTGGGCAGATCCTGTGTTACATTAAAGTCTCCCAGCACATCAAGAAGCTGCCAGGTGGCAGGGGTTTAAAGCCATGGAGCTCAGTCTGGCACAAAGCACAGCAAACGTGCATCTGGGAGGTGGTGCTACAAGATCTCTTGCTTCAGTGACTTTCCAACGTTGTGAACTTCAGCTGCAAAAGAGGTTCAGCATTTTCTGAGGGGTTCAGTCTTACCGGTTTTGCAGCTTGCTCTGCAGATCCTCCAAAATTTCTGTGGATTGTTTATGGTAATCTAGTGCTGCTTCTACAAACACAGCCAACTGGCTGACTTGTTCTACCTGAAAGACAGAGGAAAATAGTTGTAAGGGCACTGCAGTGCATTCAGCTGAAGGATAAACAAACAGATCATTTAAAACAGACCTGGTATTCAAAAGACCACAGTACCTTGTAGAGGTTATTGGAAAAGAGCACATGTGGTTCTATCAAGGAAACTGCCAGTTGGAAACTGAACAAAACTGAGGTGTAACTTCTAGTTCACTAACGCAGGGCAGGGTCCTTGAGTCATTTCCTTTCACAATGTGCAAATCCCTTCTGCTTTCAACTTCCAAGCCAGCTGTCTGTCAACACCCAAGCCCAAAACATATAATAGGACATGACCCCCTAGCAGGTGAAAGTGGAGCTTTTCTGATCAATGCTGGAAGAAATTACACTGTGACAGCTCTTATGACTCAGACCCATTAGTGTTTATTATCAATGTTTACAAATTGCAGTTCTAAAATGATCTGGACTTACCTCACTAGATGGCAGCATTTATAAACTGATAAATGAAACATGATTTATCTACTTGGATTTAAAATGTATTAACCAATCATTCAAAAATATGAACGATGAGGAAAGGGAGAATGTGAAGGAGATGGAAAAAACAAAATATTTTTATTCATGAGGTAACAAATAATCTCATTCCCCTAACACAGGCTGAAAAGTTCAAGCTGTATGGGGTATGGAGCAGTAACAGATATTTGTCTTCTTCAAGACAACGTTAAGAAGACAGACCCCAAGAAGTCTGACATCTTTCCATTCCATCATGATGTCTTCAGACATTGGATCATAAGAAAATATCTGAGTAAACTTTCTACAAATGTTTTATGGACCCATGGCAATTTTGTGTTATACTTTGTCTGCTTTTACTCAGTTAAAAAGATCATTAAAAATTCTGCCAGGACTCCAAGAGAGCCAAACACTGTCACATAGCACAGAGAAATGAAATGCACAGAACCAAACCAACAGCTGATACAATTCCATCACAGTCAGAAGAGAGTAATATAAACAGCTGAGGACAACACACAACGTGCCTGGGGTTTGGATTGGTGGTCAGAGAAAATGGATAAAGGATTGTCCAAACAAGCCAACTAAGAGCCAGGAGAAATATGGAATTGTGGATTAGGAGAAGAGAGAGAGAAAGAGAGACTGAGAAAGAGCCAGAGAAACTTGAGGGACTAAAAGCTACTTAGGAAGATGAACCTGGGACTGGTCTGTGGGAATGGCAGGAAGATGGATCTGATAAGAAGTGCATGCAACAGAGTCGATGTGGGAGGTCTGGAACCGGCTGTGCAAAAACCTGAGAAAGATGGGGATCAGGACTGAGCCTGGGAAAGGCACCTGGCAAGATGGCTGGGAACCAGAGCTCAGGGCAAGGAGACCAAGAGAGGGAGACACTTGGGGAACTGGAAAGGATCAGAAGGAAGTGATCGCAGTTCAGATCTCTGCAAACACAGTGAGACCATTTGGGGTTAGACAACAAGGCTGTAATGAGAAGTTTCGGGAGGACAGACAGACTGGGTCAGCAGGAAAGTGGAAAGGAAAGAGCACAGAGCTTTCTTTAAGCAGAAACAATAGGAAATGGGTATGGAAAAATCTTCAGAGGGATATTCAGTTCACCCCCTCCCAAAGGCAGAATTAGTTATACTAGAATGCATAACTCATCTGTTTTCTAGTGGCTGAGCTAAACCAGTTGAATCCCTGCACTGTTTCATCCTCAGTTTGGTGCTTTAACTAATAATAAACAGTACCTGAAACATTTCTCAGCTGCTTATGCAAGGCAGAATTATAAAACACACATCCACTGCAACCAGGCAACTGGTAGAGCCTACAGTGGAACAGTGCTGAAATTGTTGATAAGAGCATGTTCCAGCTTTTGCTGCCCTCATTAATTTGTCCTGGTAAAACAGAAGAGGCTTAACTGCCTTACACTGTACACTGCTGTACCAAACGTGTCCCACTTACAAACAGCTCAGGAGCTACAGGCTGGTTTAAACTGGGTGTGCATAGAGGGAGAAGTTGCTTGCAGTTAAATATTCCCACTTCACAGCTCCTCCCTGCTGCAGTTTGCTCACAGAAGACAGCACACTTCTTACTTTGGAAGTGTGTTTTCTGTGATGCTGCATCTACAGGACAGGAGAAGGCTTTGGAATAGGCTCAAATAGGTCCAGTTCTCTTTTCCTATAATTCCATGATTACTCAGGAGAAAGCACATCCCACTATTCCTCTGCGTGTGGACAGAGGAGAGGATAATCCTGAACGGCCACAGCTGCTCCTTATTTAGACATAATTTCATGATGGACTTGGACTCTGAGCCAAAGTCCACATACCTGAGCCCAAGCCACAAACTCACTCTATGGACTTTGCAGAGCCAAAGAGTAATAGTAATGATTTTCAGAGGTAAAATCATTCAGAGACTCCATAGCAGCAGCAAAGTTTTCAGTATAAGTGAGCTAAAATCCAGAAAGCACAGAGGGTACGTGCCCTTGCTTATACTTTCAGCAGCAGGTCTTGACTATACCAATTTCCTGACCTTCACCCTCTCACTGACCAAACTGCATTTTACTCTCAGCTAGTCCTACTTGAGGCCTCTGTGACCATCTTGTCTGAGTCACTGTATCTCCAGAAGAAATCCCTGAGTTCCTGAGTTCTCCTATTCCCTGTGCATTATGTTCTTCTCTGACAGGGGATTTAAAGCAGGAAGAGGCAGAGTTTCTGCTTTCAGACCTTACCTCCTGTGAAGGATGGGACTGGCTTTAACCAATCCCACACATTTGCCCCTCCAGCAAAGAAAAGATGCAGCACAGACTTACATCATTTTCTAAGAAATTGAACATGCTTCTTTCAGCCAGCTCCTTTGACTCTTCAAATTTTTCTACTGCTTGTTTAACTTCTTCATCCGGTATCTTTCCAAAACGCTTCTTTTTATAATCATAATCCAAGCGGCGTCCTTCCAGTTTCTTCAAGTGGTGCTAAAAGAGACAGAACATCCATGAGAAGGACCAAATGGGACGTGCCCAAACAAACACACTGTGGTTTAAGGAAATATCAGTGATGGATGCAAATATATGCAGACTTAAAGAAATACAAGGCTCAGAGATTTGTACAGTCCATCTTTGACCCAAGGCAGCACCAGGTAAGTGTAGGGCCACAAACATGAATGACATTTTAAATAAAGAGCCCTTTGGTAGCACTTGAGGTACTGGCTACCTTGATTTGCCAATCTTAGACATCCACCTCATGGATTTCACTAAATGTGCAACAGTTCAGAGTCTCTGAGCTGTTGAGAGAAGCAGGATCCAACCTAAATATTCGTGTGTCGCCATATTCTACATGTAATTCAATTTTATGTCTTGAATTATCTGCAGTATGACAAGTAAAAGTTAAAGGGTTATATTGCCCTCATGAAGCAGTGCTCCAGCAAATCTTGTGTTCTCGCTGTCCTTGTGAGACATCAACTTGACACTTCTATCTGATACAACTACACGAGCTTTTCTGTTGCCAAAAATCATGGGACTGACAGACTCACAGAATGGACTCAAAGTGACAGTACAAAATGCTCATTAAAGCTAACATCAAACAATTTCCTTTCATCAGTTCAGAAGAACACAACTGAAAACAGCTATGCATCAAAGGAGACAGCTACAGACATTATTGCTATCTTTTTGCTATGCTTTCCACATTCATTTATGTGTAAACAAATAAAATAACTTTCATTTCTGCATTTCATCGGGGTTTTAACTTGCTTATTACCCAACTCCATTGGAATCAACAGATTCAGACAAAGACTGCCTGGCTTTCTTTGAATTGTCACATTGTAAACAAAAACACTGAAAAACTTAACTCTAAAGGTTAAAAATGTGTTCCTTAGTGTCCTATATTTTTCTTATAGTGGCATATGGCACTTCAACATTTTATGACACTATTCAGATCATTCTGTTTGCCCTGAAAAGCCTTTTTTAACAGTTATATTCATTCTCCATTATAAACAGCTTTAGGCTGACAGAGATGATAAGATAGGATAATCACTAGCAGTAAATCACAGCCCACTCACATGTTCATAAGCATTAATAAAAATGTTCATTAAAATAAAACAGCAGAAGAATAAAGAATATGATTCTCTTCAGTATCCTTGTACTGACTGTACAAGCAATACAACAAATTGAGTAAGTTAGACAAGGGAGAAATAGCCAGGCATTGATTCTAAGCTGTTTTGCTAGAGAGAAAATCTATTACAACAAAATTTATTTACTTTATTGCTTTCAAGAAAAATCTCATGGAACTAGAATTTGATTTGACTCTGATTATTGGTAAGTGAAGCTTTAGCCTGGAAAACTTACCCCAATCTCTTTTAAATCTTTGTCCTGCAATAACTGTAGAGGATCAATAAAATTTTGTTTGACATTAATATCAAGCGAGTCCTTCACTTCTGCCATTTGCTTCATGCTCTCACCAGCATCCAGTAGTGCAAGGCCTGTGGTAAAGAATAGGCTCTTATATCTCAAGACATGTAAAAGCAGAAAATTTGTCTTTTAAAACAGCCATTTCAAATAGGTATCTTTGTATCTGCTGCAGTCCCTTGAAGAGTAAAGAAGAAAATAATTCAAGTTATGCTTGTTCCCTATAGAAAACTAGAACTAGAAAATTTTTGTTCTGAATTACAATACTGGTTTTTTTCCCTGACAGATATCAGAGGAAAAAAATTGTTCTCCCTACTGTATTTGCATAGGTCATTATTAAAAAAAAATCATCCAGTGTTGCTGTTTATTTCTTTCTACAAGAAATTTTCCCTTAGTTTGCTTCTCAAATTGAGTATAACCATTTTTATATAAAGGTTAAAAGAAATAAACTGCATTTAAGAATCACCCTAAATTACTTAGGTTTGGCAACTTGGAAACTGAAATGGTTAAAAATAGGGATATGATCAGACAAGCTCAGTGATAGTGTTATCAAACACCTGCAACAGGGTGGACAAATGTGCAGGAGCATCCTGTTCCTGAGCTGTATCCATCATCCCCTGATCCCTGCACTTTAACCTTCCCTCTTACCTGCAGTGGCCAACTACCCAGGTTATGTCAGTGAGTAATATTTTGCAAAGAACTTTATGCTGAAATATCGGCAGAGGAGATGCACAAACTCACCAAACATAGAATCATCGCCCAGCTCTCTGCCATACCGTATCATGCAGTCTCCCAGGAGTCCCTCTGTCTGGGGGTAGCCTGTGGTTTTAACTTGTCCTCTGATCTTTGACATAGTGTTCAGCATTCCCAGCTTGGCTCTGTATGCTAAGAGGGACATAGAAAAAAAAAAAAAAAGTGATAAAACCAGTTTTAGAACTAATTTATTTAAAGCAATAAATCATTTCACAAGCAAAGTCACAAAGCAAGTCACTAAGCTCATGTCAGACTGGTAATTTTTTATTCCCAACTGAAAAAGAATCATTTCTCCAGGGAAATATTCGCCAACACTCACATTCCTTTGAATAGTCCTGCTTGGGAGCTCCCTGATTAGAAATACTGCAGAAAGCAAACGCAGAATAGACACAAGCACAGCCAAAGCCAACTTCCTGCTCTCTCTCCTCTTGCTTAGAACAACTTTGCAGAACTCCTGACAGAAACCTCATAATGATGACCTAATTTGCTTTTATTTACCTACAATTAATTTCCAGGTAATAAAGCAGTGTTCATCAAAATCCAGCACCTGTTGTTCTTTTCCTACCTGGATTTGGCTGAAGATACTCTGTGGATTTGGACAGAAGCTCTGTTACAGCTTTATTAGTAACATCAATTTTCTGAAAAAGAAAAGAAAGTCTATTATGAACATTAAAAAAAATACACAGAAAGGCAAGGGGAATTAAAAAAGAGCACGTAACAACTGTAAAAGCAGAAACTGGCAGTAACATTGTTTAATTTGCAACACAACTCATCAGTGGACAGCAAGCATCTCAATTTCATGTAAATTTCTGAACATGGATTTAAACTAAAAAATACAATCTTTTCTAGGAGAAAATCCGGCCCAATAGATACGTTTTTATCATTTATTTTATCAGATGCAAAGGCTTTGTGATATTTACAAAGCCTCGCTAACACCGCAGACTTCTCTAAACTCCCACACAGCCAGAGGAAGAAGGTTCCTCCTGGTGCTCTGCATCCTTCTTGGAGGAATTTCTCTTCACTGTCGAGAGGTGTCAGTGGAAGCTGATCCTCTGCTCAAACAGCCTTTGTGGATGTCTCTTCTCCCTTGGCTGAGCTGAAGAGGCTCAAGGTTAAATTTGCATTTATCCTTTTTATCTTTCTGTTTGGAAGCACATTATAGGGTTTCCTCCCCCAGGTAAATCTACCATACCATCCAATCACTTGAAACGTGAAATATTTTTGATTCTGCAATAGCTTAACATTGAAAAACATAACGTGAGTTTTCTTACCCTTTCCATCTCTTGAAATTCCTCATCTAACTTTGTTCCTTCTGCTCCGCTTATTTTTTCACTGAATAACTGTAAAAAGATAAATTCAACACACAAAAAAAAAGGTATTGTTATTTATTACAGAATAAATATCTCTGAGAGTTACAGGAACTGGCTCCAGATCAGAAAACAGCCAGCATCCATTTGAGGTAATCAGGCAGGACAAGAGCAAACAGTCTTGGAAGTGAAGCACTCCCTTCAAGAGAGACAAGGATACCTGATACGAATTTAGAACAAGCAAACAGAAAATGATTTCTCATGCTTGGAGAGTTTGTACTCTACTGGCATGACCTACTGCAGATTTCAGCACAGGGACCAGAGTCGGACTGCAGGTAAATCCAGAGTAATCTTTCCAAGTGTGTCTCTGCAGCTCTGTACTTCTGAGCACCCTCTGGCCCCGTGTGCCAGTAGATTCAGGGATAGAACTGCCATTCCTGCTGCTGGGAGTTGTGTGCAATTCTGTGGAAGGAACAGACTCCTGAGAAATGCTTCACTGTGATTCACCTGTGAGACTGAGCACCTTTATGATCAAAACAAGGATGCCAGGTGTTCTTCAAAAACTCAAAGCACCACTTTCACATAGAAGATTTCAGTAAACCTTTGGAAAAAGCTAAAAGTTATCCAACTTTTGTGTGAAAACTCCAGGCTGCCAGACCTGACTGTGGTCCTCACTGAGTAAATCACGGCCAGGAATGAGCCATGAGCAGAACTCAGCCATCTGCTTCTTGCAGTGCACGGTACCTGCACTGTGACAACACAAAAAGAAAGCCAGACCCTCACCCAGTGTGAGACAGCCTTTGAAAGCATCACTCCACTGTGACAGTGATTTAACACATGTTCAACAAACATTAAATTCCTTCAAAAATACCTAACATTCCTCTGTTTTAATTGACTTCTATCACTGAAACTGTAACAGCGTAGTGTGAAATCCAGGCCTAGCTCACGGAGTGCTGGTGTTCCCCAGACCTGCCCCCAATAAAGCGTTTTGTTTGTCCTCAGCACTTTCTAAAAGGGAATTAATCTCACTGAATTCGAAGGCCCTTGGGGACTTGCATAACCTGAAAATGGGTCAGGGCTCTCAGCAGTGCAATGGTTCCCTACTCTCGGTCACTGCCTGCACGGCACAGGTGAGGGGGGAGTGCACTGCCCTGCCAAAAACCAGCGAGGAGCTGATGAAGCAGAGCTGGGAGCTCAGCAGTGGCTGACCTTGCATCAATATCACTGCTACCACACAGCCAGAGAACAGTCCTGCTTAAGGGAAAATGTGAGTTCAAAGAGAGACGTACAGCTAATTATTTCTATTGGCTTTACAGCAGCACTCACAGTCTTCATGTTTAAGATGCCAAGCAGCACACACACTTGTCAGGATCATTTCTCTTCCAGAGCACTGACAGAACGAGCACAAAAGCAGATAAAACAGATGGAGAAGCCCAAGTAGCAGTGAGTTCCTGCGGGTCATCATCTTGCTGCTGTAAGACATGACAGCAGAGAAGTGACCTGAGGTCACCCATGGAGCGGGACACTGCCCTGGTCTCTGCAGGAGTGTCTGAGGAGTCCTTGAGCAGATGGAGAAAGATACATGACAAGGCTGCATGAAAAGCAGGAATTCCTATCAGGAATTCTGCAGCTCCTCTACAACAGCAGCTTCTGTCTCCTTTTTGTGCACTGTTAATTCCAAAAATAATCAATGCCATTTTCCACGGCCTCACACACGTCTTCTTTCTCCAGCAGGCAAGGAAGAGATCTGTGGTTTCCCAAAACCTTTTCAAAGGCCGAGTGCAGTGGGGGAATCACCGTTCTCAGGCTTAAGTTGCAAAACCCACATGCAGTAGCAGCCCATAGCTGTCCCATTACAGATAATCCATTTATATGCTGGTGAAAAATAAACGTAATGAAGTAATGTGATTGCTTGGCTGTGAAAGCATGATCAATAATAAAATTCTACATCTATTTTACAGTGACTTGTGAATGCAAATCCACAGAGCCAGCCACAGGATCTGCAGACACTGTTTCATACAGACCCTGAAGACAACCTAACACACACCTACACCTGGGAAAAAAAGCACTGATCATAAGAAATAGAATTTTGTTAACACACTTTCCCAGTTCTCTGCAAACATTAATGATACTGCAGCTTCTAGCCCAAGGACACACTTCTTCAGTGGTATTTACTCTGAGCTCTAATGTCCTTTGAAAAACGACACTCCATAAAGAATGATTCCTTAAAGTCTGTAAGTTGTCTGAGCTACCGGCAGTAAAAATTGGTATAAAGTTCTAATGGTTATAATTAAATTTTACACCTCTATGGTTTATTTCATATTGGTATAATTGGAAATAGCTGTACTAGTCTTGCATTTAGGAACAAAAAAGCTTTTGTTCTGATCATCCTGAATTTAGGAGTTGTAAAACTAGCATCACCCTTCTCACAATTAAAAGTCACAGGATACCCAATTAATTATTGAAAATGGGTGCACAAAGGAGACAGCTGCTGAGTTTTAGTTCCCTGACTATTTGCTGAGCATCATTTACATGCATTATATCAAGCTGCAAAACGCTTTGAACATAAATAGAAGACACCCAGCTGAGGGGCTATGTAATTACATGGCAATATCTATCAGGCTTTACGAGTCACCTAATCAAAGACAAAACTGCTACCATCACACGAGGCATGCACTCCCAGGGAGCTTGGAATGTCTTGTACAGGAAGAATCCTTCAGCTCCAAATTCAGAACCTGGGCACTGTGGATTCAGCACCTTTTGACTAGACAGGGCCACAATTTGTGGCTGTGAAAAAAAGTTCCCACCAGGGGTGCCACCACTTCTTTACTATTCCACTGCAGGTCAGAAGCTAAAGCCTTGCATTAGTCCTGTTTCTGGTGAAGCCAACTAGGTTTCCTCTGGATCAAAACCCACACCCAGAGAATAGCTCTGCAATAGGAAAGATTTCTTCCTCTCTGGTGTCTGTACAACTCCCTCTATCACACTTGAAATATTAGAGTTAGTGGGAAGAAATAAAAAAGCAACTAAGTTAAATTATGAACATGAAAACACTTTCCAATCAGCCATTCGTATTATCACCTCTCATTTGAAGCTACACATGACAGCAAACTACCTTTGACTGTAAAACTTGCATGCTCGATATAATAGACCTTCTTGCCTGAAGAAACACTGCAGGTTGTACACAAATGCTCCTTGCTTGTTACTTCTTGCTAGATCCTACTGTTCTTTTTAATATTGAAAAACTAAATATGACATTGTATTATAAACAACCTGAAAGTCTCTGGTGCACGTATGTAGAATTTTATATGAAGAAAAATCTGGAATAGAACAAATAGGCTTTGAAAGAAACCCCTCCAGATATTACGATTTCCATTTTAGTTCTGCATATCCAGCTACAGTTCAAAATGCAATCTGCAATTTTGCTACAGCCTTAAAAAAATTAAATATTTATCTGCTAAGGCATTTTTATTCCAAGAAATTCTCTGAGAAAAGATTTTTCTATAAACCTAATATCAGGATTTTGTTCTCGTGATAGTTCTTTGTTATTCTATTTGTTTTCAGATAATATTCTTTTCTTTTGCTGTGTTTTGTTATGATGACCCTGGCAGTGTTCAAAACCTGGTTGGAGAAGGCCTTGAGTAATCTGGTCTAGTGGGAGATGTCCCTGCCCATGGCAGGAGGGGTTGGGAATAGATGACCTTTAAGGTCCATTCCAGCCCCTTAGCATTCTATGATCCCATGAACACAAAAATCTACAGCTCGCTAAAACTCTAAACTAAAAAAAGTCTCAAGATTTAAAATAAAAGTACTGGAAAATTATGTTAAGACTGTTAAGATTTATCCCTGTTGCACAGGAATAGTGCATGTCCCCATTGTTATATGGATTATAACAAACAAGCTTCAGAAAAATGCCGTATTTTACTAATGTTCTGTACATCATATCCACTGAATTACAGTACTTTTTCATATTTCACTATGGAAGGTTACTGAATATAAGACTCAACTGCCAAAAATATCCCAGATCAACAGAGAGCTGATAAAACTCTCAAAACAATTACCCTATTTTTTTTTTTAATATATCCACTGGGTATTTTATAATACAAGTCATTGGGATTCTTGCCAGCCAATACTTGCACACATGCTCTGACCTTCTGTTTCACTTTTTTTGCCTTTCTTTTGCAACACTCATTAACTAGGATTGAACCATCATAGTTTTTTTGTTGTTATTGAGCTGCTATTGAAAGAAGAGCAAAAGTCTTGTACATACCTGGCCAGGAAATCAGCCCATGCTATTTAAAGGCTGAATGAAAGGTACCATATTCTATTAAAGACTTAAGAGCTTTTAATGACTTTATGAAGTTATAGCATTTATTTTGTTCTGAAGGACTATCTGCTGAAATTATCTGTTGAAACTTTAATGGGATAGAAAATTCCTACATATGTCATAAATATGCACGCTGTCAAACCATGAGGCAAAACCTACATTTTTTTATTCTAACAAAAAAAGCCAAGGCTATGAAAAGATTTTAAATTTATTTCCCTCTCTCTCTAAAAAGGAAGCAAGCAATCAACTGGGAAAACGAATAGATTCATCCCAAAGTTAACACACAGAGAGCCAGGAAATAATGTAACTGTATGGCTCCCTTTCCCATAGAAACAGAACTGGGCCAAACTGCACAAATGCATTAAATACATCTTAAATACAGTACTTAGTACAAAATACTACATTCCAGCATGGTTAACACATAATAGTTACGCTTCTCTTAATAAATCATTAAAAGTTCCAGCGATTTCCCTGCAGCCATGTAAGTGTTTGGTTTGGTTTAATGCAATGTGACAATATTAACAGCTTTCTCAAGAATCTTATTGAAGCCTATAACAAACAAAGGAAGAATAAGGTGGCTGGCAAGGCAAAGTCGAATCTCCTTGCAGTGTTCAACCTCCTGAGGGAAGGGAGAGATTTTCTTCTTTGTCCTCTTCCAGAATGCTCTATCAGATTAGAGACCAAGATTTCAGCCTATTTTCTAGATCAAAAGTAGTTTAACCTCAAAAACTATCAAAAAAAACCTATCAAAAAACTATCAAAAGTAGTTATTAACCTTAATATCTGTAATTCCGTTTTGTGCTACCAAGTTCTACTACAATGCTATACATATCACTTGTTTTTCTTCTTTCCTGATTGCTATATTTCATATAAATTGCTAACTCCCACACTCAAAAAGAAGGTTACTACAAGTTCATGTAGTGCAGACCAAGAACTTGTACCTACAACACAGCTTCCTTAAAGTCTTGCATCTTCGTACACCTTTAAAGGAGTACACACTGGCAGGGCCAGCTGCACAAAGTTTGCCACCATGACAGAAAAATATCCTTTAAAAAAAGAATAAAACATTCTGCTTTACTGAATAGGTGAATGGGCAGTTAATAGGCACATCTGTGATTGACTTCTAGAGATTTTCTAAAGGTCTGGATGCTCAGAAGAAAAAGAAGTGCCTCACACTGAGAAACTAAACTAAGGTGCACATTTTCAAATACAGATCTAAACAAAAAAACTAAAGAAACACAGTACTTGGCCCTTGGGTACAAAATCATCTGCAAATGAAAATGAGTAATATATACCTAAATAGATATTTCCTCCTAAAATACCCCTACAACAAGAAAAAACCAAACTATAAAAGTGTACTGGTGCTTGGACCTGTTCTTTTAATTACACTGACACAGCTCATTCTATCCTAATGCTTTGGAAAAAACACAAATCCCTCATTTTAGAGGTTAAGCACCAAACGATGGTAGGAACTCTTGAGTCGCCTCAGTACGTTGTGTTTTCAAAGAAAACAAAAATTCTCTTGCTCTGATGTACTTTAAAGAAAAAAAGATTCATTCTGCCCTCCAAAATAAATAGAGGGTCTCCTACAAAGTGCAGATGTTTCAGTCACACAAACACAGAGCACTGTGGCTCACCTCCAGCAAATCATTTAAGTTCATCCTCAGGAGGTGCTGAAGTGCTTTGCTGGATGAAGCCCCGAGTGCTCAGCACCTCGCAGTGTCGAGCTCAGAGGGTCATCACCTCCACGTGAAGTATTTTGTAACTTTTTCTTCTACTAAACTTCCAGCTAACAGTGGCACAGATTTCCCCCAAGCACTTGGTAAAATGGTAGAAAAGATTTCTGACAGCAGCAGAGGGAAGTGGGGTTTTTTTTGAAAAAATTAATCAAGCAGCTGAATTGGGTTCTACTGCTATTTAATCAAAATTATGGTGTGCAAGAAGCTGTGCCCTAGCAGTCAAAGACTTGTTACTGCTCCCATGGCTGCACAAGTGCTATAAAATATCTCTGAATTTAACAATGCTTATACACAGGTATTTAAAAACCTGCAGCTTTCTCTTTCAGTAACAGCTCATACATAATTATAAAATGTAATAATATTTTGGAATTTATGTGAGACGAACACATTAAAAATTATAGTCATATTGAGGATACAAAATTCAAGCAGCATTCTGTCAGTACCCAAGGCAGAGTACACTTCTATAGAAATTCAGGGAAACAAAGAAGTGTGGTATAAAATTGGATGATTCACCCATAATTCATTACCTACCACAAGCAGCTGAACCAGAACTCCAGAAAACTACATCCATGGCCAGAAAACTCACATCCTAGTGTTCCACTGAAGAGGTCTGTTCTCAGATATTTAAAGCAGAAACATAAAGTAAGAACTGTAGGACATGCTTGTACTTCAAAGACAGCTCATGACTATGCTCACACTATCAGCCTTCTTAGGGATTTTGGATGGACCCAACAGCAAATCTTGTCCCAGCAGCCAACAAAATTAAAATACCAAAAACATAACTATTTTTGTAAAATATGAAGGATTTTAAATATATGTAGAGAAATGTGTTACATTTAAAGACACACCAATTAAAATATTTCTTACATGTTTTCTAATATTAAACATTTCATACAACTTACGAAATATAAAAACTGAGCCCCATCTCATTTTCCAGAGCCCAGGTTTCGGTAGGAAATTCCTTTACATAACAAAAAAACCCCAAAACTCAGGCCATGTAAAGGACACCAGGAATCTCAAGGGCCTGTTTCCCAAGAAGCAAAACATACTTTTTCTACCAAGAGATCTCTGAATCATACAAACAAAGTTAAAGAAATGCATGAGAGTACTGCCAGAGTGTTTATATTCATGAAGAACATTCCTATCTCACTAATATTTATGAGCCCTTTCCTTTATTACTTGTAACTTCTCAGGCAAACAGGAGCAACGAGATCACAGATTATTTTTAGGAAGACAGATGAACTGAGCTGCACAAGGATAGGCCAGCTGGAGAGGAACAGAAGAGAAAGGTGTTTGCAACGTGGCTTGCCTGGGAAGGGGGATCCGAGGGTGTCCCCAAACACATCTTTCCCACACGGAGATGTTCTGTGAGCTGCCAGGGTAACACGAGCTCAGCATCGAGCACGTCACTGTTAAAGGGTCACGTGCAGATCTGTGCCAAGCATTATTATTCAATCTACTCTCTAACATGGAGCAAACTCTTCAGAGCTGAGCATGACCCAAAGCATAGAGAAGCCCAGCCAGGCAATCAGCTGGGACCTCTGCAGTCACCCCTCCAGCTGCCAGCATCCACAGGAACGGACCCACTCCATCAACACTCCCCATATGCTCCTGCAGAGAAAAATGCCCATTCACACAGGGAACGTAAGGCCTGCAGCTCCCACGCGGAATCAATGAACAGCTGCAGCTGTCGAGCAGCAGCAGCACAGCTCTGGCAAAGGCTCAGAAGTGGCAGCTCAGTTCTGCTCAGAAAGGAAGCTCCAATGGTGCAATCTGTGTATTCTGGGATGGAGAAAGCCCTTACAAGCACGGTGCGTACAGGAACACTGAGCAATGACAGCACTCCCCACTGACGGGTGAGGTTCAGCAGGCAATCCAGGCACACCTCTCACACAATCCAAGACGTCTTTCAGCAAAATCCCCTCACCAACCCATCAGGGTTCTGCTTTCCCACTGATTGTGTGACACACTCACACCTAGGCAGACAAGAATTCTGCTGCTTTCAACTCTTTTGTGCTGTACCATTTAGTGTGAACTCTCCTAACTTAGAACAACTTGCATGAATAAAGACTGCTGAAGACACCTGGGTACATGTCAATGTATTTAATCAACTTAACAGCCTTTGCTTGGGAAACCTCATCGAAGAAAAAGGAAAAGGCACACAGCCCAAGAACATGACAAACAAGGTTACTGGTTGAGGAATGAGTCTTTTCTTGAGGAAGGACTTACAGAATCCAAAAAAATAGATGGAAAAAAATAGTTTATACTGTTATTAGTTGAACAGCCTGACTTTACATAGTCTAAACATAAGATTCTGCCATGTGGGAGGATTATCACAACAGAAATTTTTCAAAAGAGAAGGGTGGCCATTTTGAGAAAGCTAATGAGGGCTTTGCACAAAGATCTGCCACACAGTGTCTGTGATGTGGGTGTTTGACCAGAGCTCGAAGTTCCCAGCATCCTTGCAATTCTTTCTGCTGACAGGAACTCCGGGATGCATTAAATAGTTTTTGATTCCTGCTCTTTCAAGAAAAAGAAAGAAAACAAAAAGGAAACAGACATGAGTATATTAAAGGTCTTGACAGATTGAAAACTTCTGTGGATGTGCTTTAGAAACTCATCATCTCTCAAGAAAGCAGCAAAAGATACAGTAACACCTCTTGCTCTCAGAAAAGGTCTACAATTGATTAGCTAAGATGAAGCACCTGGCATTAAACAAATAAGTAACCTGTAAAAACAGGCCAGTATGCCAGAAATGGTCCTGCATTTTATGTAAGTCAGTAATAACACCTACTGAAAGATTATTTATTCATCAATTTGATATTTGCTATATCTGTTTTAAAAAAAAATTAATCTCCTTTCTTTGACAGCAATACTGAGAACTTACCCCATATTATTCCTGTGCTCTTCCTAGCGTATTTCTTGTATGTAATTTTTTTGCCAGAATTAGGCACAAAATTACATATGCCTTGGTTTGGTTGGTTTTTTTTAAAAATTAATTTAGTAACAGAAACATCAGACATTGAATTCTAGCTCTGATATCGCTCAAAGTTGTTCTACAAGTAACTCTATGCCCGCAAGAGAATTTTAAGTAGGGTCAGGAATGCTGGGCACTTGCTGTTGCTTAGTCAACACTCAAAATCCTGTACCCAGCTGATCTAGTCTGCACACAATCACGCAGCCTTTGAAATTAACCTTATTAACCAAATCCAGCCGAAGTATGTGTAAATATAGACTGTGTAATCCAGCCTTACAGAGAAGTCTGCACACTGAGAAGGGCGCTGTCTCTTGCTCTAAGCAAGCACGCCCTTTGAAAGGTCTTAGCATATTTTAGAATATTTTATCCTCACGATGTCATGGACAGCTTCACCCTTTCTGTGACACTCCAAAGGTCTCGAGTGTCTCATTAAAAGCAAGCCCGTGCTACTTGTGCTGCTTTTCCACATGTCTGGATTCCAGACGTTTTGCTCTCAGCAAGAACTATTTTTTAGCCACTGCAATAGCTTTGGGTGCTTCAGGAAACACGGGGAACAAATTTATACAGGCTGAAACCACACATCCAAGCTCCTAATACAACATTAATGTAGGGGAGGAACTGAAAGACTAAATACTTGAATTTGGGTTAAACTGACTTGTCCTTGGCCACACACCAAACAACTGCTAACTCTGAAAGGAAAATGCCAGGGTCCCAGATCTCCACTCTTTGCCCTGAGGAATGCAGTCTTAAATAAAATATTCTATCTATATTTCTGAGCAGGCAAAACAAGGGAAAGTTATGTTTATGGGACACAAATTGTGAGTTGCACAATTTATTTATAATGGGAATGCAATTTATTTATTTATTGTGAGAATGTAATTTCAGATTTTGTTGCAAAAAATTAAAAGATGAGTGTACAACCTATGCAAGAAAGATTTTACTGTACACAGTCTGTAGAAAAGTGAAAAGTGTTTACATCTATTTTCCATGTTAAAACATATATTACTAGATGGTTCCAAGTTTTCAAATTTTGAGTGATAACACCTAAATCCCGAAAATGATGTGTCAAATGACATTCTTTTCCACGCAGGTCAGAAGGCCCAAAGATTAAGAACTTTTCCCTTTGCTTCAACAAATACAAGCAAGTAATGAAAAACAAGAATAAAACAAAAAAAAATATAGGAAGAGAAGACACAAGCACAGCAGTATTTGTGAAATAACTCAGTGGCTCAGCAGACTGGGATAGAATGCTATTTCCCATTGAATTTTATATGATTTTTCTTCAAAATAATAGAATTAATCAACAGCTTTTATACACACAGACGTGCATACACACACTCCCATATTCCCTTAAGTAAGCCAAGAGGTATTAGGGACCTGGATGCTTTTGAACACCCCACCAAGTGCTTATCTAAATCTCTAGGCATGTAAATACTTCTTAAGAGTCTAACCCAAGAGACTCATCAGAGAAGCACACAGGACTCAACACTGCCAAGATATGAGCTCTGTTTCATTTCAGATTCTAGTCATAAACAGCTGAGAGCAGCTCAACTACTACTACTGCATTACTACTACTTAATGTCTGCTTTTCAAGAAATATTTTGTCCTTGAGTTTCTTCTTGCACAGCAGAGCAAAGGCTTCTGTTATTTACATTCAAAAATAATTGCCGGATAGGTTGTGGGTATTTCCTTAATTAATCTATACATCCAATAGATCTATAATAGATCTATACTCTTAATCAATCTATAAATCCAGGTAACTCCTGTGCATGTTTGGACCCATCCCTTCCTTGCAAAGTACAATGCATATGGCAAGATCCACAGCACTGTGGCCTAGTACATCTCAAACAGCGCTAAGAATTCTGACAACCAGCAAATACTTTTTCCACAAAAATAAGCTAGATGCTTAAAAAGTACACAGAAACTTGAGTACTCCAGAAAGAAGGCACACCTGCACAACAAAGCTCAGATTGATGGCTCCTGGCTTGGCAGCACTCTGTCAGTGCAAAAGAAAAGATACACTTTTGCAAAGAAACACTGCGGGGTTATTTGCAAAGCAATGGCAATCCTACCTACCCAAAAGGCACAAGTAACAATATTAAATTATACACAGAAGTCCCATTATTTTACAGCATTCTTTTTTCTGCAAGGAATGCACTGATTTCTTCCAGGAGTCCACTACATGCCTCCTTTTACTTCTCAAATCCCAGTCCTCTGCAACTGCAAAATTAGCTCAACTTCTCTCACCTTTACGACCAGTGCCAGAGTTTGCAAAAATGAAGTTTTAAAGGAAACCATGGCAGAAATCACTGCCTTCGAAAGGGTAGCACATTTAATGCTCCACAATAACTTAATTCCGAGTCCTATTTAAAACTTCAGCACTTTAAATTCCTGTATTTCATTTGTGAACCTATTTGAATTTAGCTCTATTTTCAAAGAAGTTTGCTACAATTTCTTCTTTTAGCCTGAGGATCCCTTTCAGAGCCTCTGGTGAGAGGTGGCCCAGAGCTGTACCAACCATCACAGTTCAGACACTGGAGAAGAGGTGCAGGAATGGAACACGCCCCTGGCAAGAAGGGATGTGGCAATTCAGAGCAATCCCTAAGCAGCCACTACCAGCTGGGTTCCCAGGGTCCCAGTGACAATTTACAGATTGCTGAAGCTGCTGTGCAAGGCTGAAGTACAAACACTGCTTGCCTTCCTGGGAGAGAGACAGCGAAACTGATGCTCCTCTGTCCCAGCAAGGTTAAATCAATGCCACAGGTTCAAATACCAGCACAAAGCCTGCTCTTTGTTAGGGTATCATCGTCTTTGAGACTGAGAAATAGAAGAGTTTGGCTCAGTGCTCAAATACTGAAAGAAGAAGCAGGGAAGGGTAGAGCAAGGCAATCACTTTACCACTGACACTGTATCACCCCAGCTCTGTGCCAGGGGCAGTGAGCTCTGTTAAGGCACTCACCTCCTGCGTCAGGTTTTCCTGGCAGTGCCCTGGGTGTGCCCACCTCACCCTGCAGCACAGGAGGGCAGCGCTGTCACTCTCACCCACCTCTTGAGTATTTCTACTCAGCTTTGTAAGTTTTCTCTCTCACAGACACCAGCCATGCATCCTGAGAAATGTTGTTTTCTCCTCATTTACTAATCACTGGTACCTTGGCACCTTTTTTTTTTTTCATTTTAGTCCCTTTCCACTACTGCTTCCATTTAGTTTTTCTCTCAGTTGCCTCACCCCTCATTATCACTTACCCCTCTTTGCCTTATGTTTCTTACAGTTTCCACAGTTTTGTTCTAACATACACTTCTCTCCACCTCTGCTGCATGTATGGCCTGCTCAAAACTTGAGCAAATCTCATACACGCACACACTTTTTCCAGAAAAAAGTCTAGTCATGATGTTAGTTCCAACGCTCAGCCCAACTCAGAGGGACCAAGAGTTGTCCAGCTATTGTTCCATTTTTGCTGCATAAGTGTAAAAAAAATGTTCCCGCAGCTAGGAGCAGTGGTTTGATAAATTGTTCAGAGAAATGATACTTGGGCAGGAAATGAAACATTTTAGAAGGCCCAGTTACTTTGTGCATCTACAGATGATAAAAATCATTTAACCTTCCATCCTAAATATTCTCTCTCACAAGCCAGCCCCTCCTTCCATTTTCCCTGCTAGTGTCTCCTTTCTGTTCCCATCAAGAGATGCATATACTTTTGTTCTCTTCAGTGCTCTGTTCAGGAGCTGTTTATTGGTACACTCTCGTGTTCTTTTATCCAAGTACAAGACTGGTTTATCCTGGTAATTTATAATTTCAACTCAAGGTTAAAAGAATAAGGAGTCCTAGGACAGAAATACTGTAAAGAACATCCCAGACAAGATCATGTACTTGCTGTTATTTTGAGAAACAGAAAATAACAAAAGGAGCAGGAAGAAAACAGCCAGAAAGAGATAAAAACTACCTCTGCTTTCAAAGAGAGCTGCAATAAACCTTTCCTTGAAAAGCCACCTTCTATCAGCTTTGCTTTCTATCACACAGATATACACCCTTTATGGTTCCACATTTCATTAAATTTGACCTTCTGCCTTTAAATTGCAAAAGCACCTTCCCGCAGATGCAGGGACACTTAAGAACACAACAGATAAGCATCACCACTCGAACTGACTGTGAACAACTACTTGCCAAAAGGCTTGTGAAGTACTGAGTGCCAGGCTCAGAAAATGCAACACACCTCGGTCCTAAACCACCTGCAAGAGTAGAGGCTTTTGATTAGAAATCTGTCACTTGGACAAAATGTCAGCAGCATGTATTAAACCCTTCCTTTTGTACATGGGACTTGAGCCTCCTCCTGCCTTCAGACCTGTCAGCAGCAAAACACTTTGATTTAAGCTTCAGGTGAGACCTACAGCTCTACCAGGTAATATTAAATACATGAGCTAGAAGCATGCAGAATGTTTAATGCAATTCTAGCAGAAAATGTTTAAAGGAATGTATTCCACCACTTATTAAACCTAAAAGGCTAAGTCCTTTCTCTTACAATGCATACAGTATTTGTTTGAGATAATTTTCTTTACTAAGTTTTTTGACAGAAAAATATTAAGCAATCAGTGATCACATGCAGATAATTATGGAGGGACCCTCAACTGTAGTTGTAAAAAGTGTCTTTTAATTCTTTCCCATAACATGGAGCAGCTTTCTCCGCTTCCTAATTACATGCATTCCTTACTCTTTTTAACCACTAGCACAGAGTTTAAACATTAGCCACTGAACAATGTGAAAGGAAATGTGTTGTACATGTAAAGGAAAGAAGAGCAGCTGTCACAAAGCAGAAGCTTGATTGCAGCCACAGAGACCTAGAACAACATCTCAACAGCAGCGGCCCGGCGCTCGCTGTTCCAGGCTATTCTGGCCAAAGGACTTGAACTCCAATAAAGACCAATTCAAACACAATTCTTCCCCCTCTGCTCCCCCATAGTCTCTCACAAATGAGCTGGACCACCCAGTGATTAATGGAACTTGTTATTAACTTACCCAGACAATCTGCTGCAATAATATCATTATCCTGAAATTGCACTTTTACCTCTGGGTCCTACAGGCTCTTAAATCAGCTGAACTTGGGCACAGCCACTGCTTCTAGTTCTGTAATTGTGAGACACACAGTGATTGTGATCCAAAGTCTTACTTAAATGCTTTAAATGTGAAATCCCTATCAGACTTGGCATCCTTCCCAGGTACCTACACAGGCTGAGTGCACCCACTAACACTGCAATCTTCACTTTAACTGTTCGACCACACCAGTGGGATGACAAAGTAAGAAACACAGGCTTCACACAGGCACTTCTAAACCACAGTGCTTTTACACTTGATGCCCTTGGCACCTACTGAACTTTGGAGGCAGCAAAAACACTGAGAAGTATGTTCCAGAAACTGCGTCCATCTCACGGCAAACTCAGTTTTTCGAGTTACCTACATGCCGCCTACTCCTCCTTGCCTATAAATCCAATTTGTGGCAAAATCCAGACATATTTCATCAAGAAAAATCGTATTCCTAAATAAAGCCTTGATCTCTATGCCATTGCATAAAGCATGGAGCTCCAGTAACTTTCTCTCATGCTTTCTCCAGACTTGTTCCAACTCTGCACAGAAAGGTTTCCCACTGCCCTTTGATGACTTCAAAGGTGGTCCTTCCAAGCAGCACTAAATGATCTTTCCTACTTATTGCAACTGTTCAGTCAGAACATAAACAATTGTTCTGAAGCAAGCAAATAAATACAGCTCTGAGGCCAGTATTTCTACATGTGACAAAACAGCCACCCCAGTTTGACAATTATACTTAGTCTTTAATCAAATCTACAAAAGTATCGAAAAAGGAGAGTAAGATATTGAACCCTGAGAAAATGGAGGCAAATGGCACGAATCAAACAGATCATCAGCACGAGATGGTACATACAGCAACGCAATGCTGTCTGTGGGCTTAAATTAGATGCATACAGATATTGAAGGAAACCAATATCATGGACAAAGGACAGTCTTGTCCATATATGAATAAAGTACAAGACTCTAGACTCTATACTGTGATTTTGCATTTCTATAGAGAGTGACTCATTTCGCACCAGGCAGTGACACGTCACATTTTACTGAGCATTTTAGCCCAACTTGTCTGCTACAGCTATTCTTTAGCACATGCATTGTACAACAAAAACTACTTTGTACTGCAAAACCTTGAACTCTTCCTGACAAACCTCCACTGTTTCCTAAAGAACTCAACACTGATGCTTACACACGCATTTATAAATCAGGAAATTCAAAGTCACCATTACTGTACACATCTCTAAGGGAAAACATCTTTGTAGGAATTCAAATGTAATAAACTAGCCTATCTAAATTTTTTGGACACAGACACATTATTTGCTCTGCAAGCCTACTTAAAAAAATGTAACAGTGTCAGACTCAAGACTGCCCACTTTTCAGAAGAAAAGACAGAGGTGCTTTTAATGAGAAAACCTGATTACACTGAAGTCTCTGACAGTAATTTAAATTAATTGATGTGAGAGTTCATATAGCCAAGAACAATGACATACCTGAAACCATGAATCTCCATGCTGACAGAATCACACTTTTACTTCCATATTTCATTTTGCAAATCTAAAATACTGTTCCCTAATCTGTTTAAAATCTTGTTTGTGAAAGTGAGCATACCCTAAAAAGAGAACTGTAAAGCCATCAAAGGGCCATAAAAAGATGCCTGCAGTGATTATCCTTCCTCACTTTTTAATTTCACTGACTTCTCAATAAGTTCCAAACTTTTGTTTAAAAAAAAAAAACACATTCTGAATTTCTTTGAAAAGTAAATTTTGGGGATTTTTATTCTAAACTATGGTCTGTTTGGCAGTTGCTTGTCCAGCCAATATAATGAGACAGAACGTGCATGAGCAGACAAGTGGAGGTAGTGGGTGCATCCCACAGAGACAGCCCATCCTTCTCAGGGTGACCAGGACAAGCAGCACTTCAGTGCCTGTCAGAACCATTTTCTGCCTCTCTTTCAGCATCTTGTTTCAGGTACAACTGGGCAATATTTCATCCAGTTTCCTCTGCACGGAGAGGAGCTGGAGCTGTGAACGACGAGTTACACACTGCATGCATTCCACTGGCTGTTACCACATTAACACTTCTTCCTCCCTCCACAGGTTCCAAGTGCAAAATTTCACTTGGCAGCAATACCATTCTGATTTGGCCTTAAAACAATCCCCCTTTCTGAAGTTGTTCTCTGTGCTTGTAAGGAAGGTGTGGCTTCCTTTTGATATACTCATATATACCCACTGCAAAGATGGGAAAGGGTGATTATACTATAAACCAAAACCCTTAAAATCAGAGATTTAAATAACCCTTTTACATACTGCCTTTCCAAGTAATATGAGAACCTTTCATATTATCTTCTTACTCCTCACTCCTGTGTGATTTAAGATGTTTCTATATTGGATGTCTCTCATAACTATATTTAAAGATTGCTTTTACAGATGCTAATAAGTAATTGTCAAAGAAGTCCCCTAAAATGTTCTGTTTTGCCCAGAGTATTGAGAGAACATGAGAAGCTACACCACATTTATTTTTTACTGATTAGTTTGCCTCTTGCTACCTTTAACATCCTTTGACAGCTTCACCCTAACTTGTGTCTCTGCTGTACATCATTTGTCACAGTAGTACTTACTCCAGCTGAGCAGAACTTCCTTCCCCACACACTCCTCTCAGTTGAAATAAAGGCACACTTTCCTCGCTGAAGAAATGTGTTTCCTCTCTCCTTCAACAGCATTCTCAGTCTTTCACTGAAGTCAGGTGGAAGCCTCTCACATCTCACCGTGCAAGGCCTCACAGGGCTTGAGGTGCTGCTTTCACCAGGAACATTCCTTTTACCAACATCCAGGTTGATCACTGTTTCACTTAAACCACTCAACTGCCCTGTTTGGATTCCAGGCTTGCAGGATTAGGGATAGATCTTTTTGCCCTCACATGATATATTACCATAATCACAACAGCCACCATTAACCCAGGGTGAGCTGGTAGCAGACACTCCTTGCTGGCTCATCATTCAGAACGTCCATGAGATACAAATCCCTTACAAAGCAGAGTTTGTTCTACTCTGCGAACAAAACATTCTAATAATCATTAAGGTACTTTTCCACAGCTGCTTAGCCTTCTCTAAATCCTTTTCATCCCTGTTGAGACATTCCCTCCATTTCCCTTGCACTGGCAGTAACAACTCTTGTATGCTGTGAGCTCTTCAGTGGGTTAATCCACCTGAAAGCTGCTCACACATTGGAGCTGGGTTGATTCTGAGACGGATAAGCTGCCTCTAACAGCTCAGTGTGTGTGATCACACAAGCACCCAGAGCTGACTCAAGGAGGTGGACAGGACCTTACCCTGAAGGTAGAGCAAGGCTACTACAGCCTAGATTTAGGGTGATGCAAGTTGCCATGCAACTTTATCCTGCATCTGATGGCATCCAGCTGTTACAGCTGACTGCACAAACATTGTGCCTGCACAGGCAGTGGAAAGGTGTGGGTACAGTGAGGTGGTCTGACTTCTTTAATGACCTCTCTGCCCTAAATCAGTAAGCTTTACATTACCTTGTCCATTCAATACTTGTCAATTCATTTCTGCTCTCCTCATATGACAGCTACCATTGCCACTCAGCCTAGTGAAAAATCTGTGCTCTGCCTCGTTCTAGAGAATGTTGGCATATTGTCAGTCACAGCTCTGGAAGAGAGCACTACTCTGATTCATAGCTCCTAAGAGGAACCGAATGCACTTCATGTTCCCAGAACATTATGTGACCAGTTCCAGCACAATGCCCTGGAATTAAACCCAGAAGCTGGATCCTTCACTCTTTTCTCAGGTTAAACTACCCTAGCTTATTCAGGAAGATGGCTCCCACTGGCTCTTGCAAAAGTTAGCATTAAATACATCACTGATTGTAGCACAGGCCTGAACTCAGGAGGGTCTAGTCAGCTTTCAGCACATCAGCAGTCACAGAACTGTCCATGGATGTGCAAGTATTTTACAGCTTAATGGAACTGTAACTCAGTGTGGTACCCTGTAGCTGGGTCCTGCATTAGGTCTGACTTGGTTAGAGCTGCTACAGAATAGCCAATTGCACCATTTCCCCACTAGAGTAACATGGTATTGTTGGTATTTGTTTTACACCATTTGAAACAAAAAAATAAATCCTAGTTTGCCAAATAGGAGAGATCAAGCAACACATCAATCACAGCCTGCATATGCAGACAGGAAATCAAAATCCTTAAAACATGTAAATATTTTTTTCTTCTTAAAACATGTAACTGCACTGCATAATTCATGACTACTCAATTGCCCTCCTGCATTTCCACCACCAGAGATTTCTGCTTATTTGATGACTTTACTGAAAATCCATTTAAATACAAATCAGCTGATCTGAAAGTTCAATTGTTTTTGTTTTTTTAAGGCTGAATACATTGGACCATCTTATTAGGACACCAAGCACCTACACATCCTCAGTGCCCACAAGCGTGATTAGCAAGATCACTTACACACAACTGATGTCAGAGAGCCCTGTCAAAGAGCAGGAAAAAGTCATGGATAACCTAATTCTGATTTCTGTAAAGCCAGAATATACTCACATCACCTTTGCTGAAGTCAGACCTATTCACTATACATTCAACACCAAAGCAGTTTATTTGAGTCTTAGTAATTACTTGGCAAATATTTTTAAGTACCAGTGCAGACCAGCTACAGGAGAAATACCATAGACAAGATGTGGGCATTTTTAACAGTGACTTACAGCTTTCAGCTCAGAGCTCTATGTATTTGGGCCAAATACTTTTAAATTTGTCAAAGTCCAAGAGCTGCTAACACTAAAAGATACGTTGCAAATATTTAGGAGTATTAGTTTTAAAAGTTACTATATAACTATCTATTTATCTAAAGTAAAAACTTCCTTGGCAGTGCCATAGTTTAAAGTGACAGTTTTAGGGAACCCATTACCAGCAAAAATGTGGTCAAGATCATCCACTACAGAGCCCCAGGCGAGCTGTGCAGAGGAAGCAGAACAAGACTGTCAACAGAAGCTGTACACAGCCAGATACACCGACAGTCAAAAATTGTAATTTTAAGTTGATTTGCTTTAGAATTAACTTCTCCTCACATTAGCATGCTATTTCTCACCACCGCTTCTGCATGTTTATCAGCAAGTCTACTTTTTATGCATGAAAACTGACAAATAGTCTGTTTATTTCTCTGGCAGAAACTACTTTCCAGACAGTAATTCTTACACAATTCCATTCCACATAATCAAGTTAGAAATTTGTCCTTCAATGTTATTAAACTGCTGCTTACGTGTTTTAGCACTTTGACTAGCTGTGTGGATTTTAAATCAATAGAAAACAGACTGAGAACTCCTTCTCATATCCTTACTTTTTACTGCACATTATTTCGATTTAAATGGCATCATTCCTACTTATCTAAGCTGCCAGTCCTGTAGTTTCCTGTGCTTTTGGTACAGTGTGAAACACCCACATTCTTCTGCCACACAGTCAGCCCCCATTACTTGCTACTCAAGGCAATCCACCTGGTTTTGCTGTACATTGATTGCACACTTTCCCTTTGAATCAGCAAGCATATTGCCTGCACTCTTTGAGAGGTTTCTTGTTTATTTGTTTCTTTCTTTTTCTTTTTTTAAAGGCATTTCAGTTCTCAGTTTTCCCAAGTCTAAGTTCACACCCAGCCTCAGAGCACCGTGAAGCAACGTGCTTCCAGTTCCTGGGTCTACTACAAATGCAACTGAATTTTTAATGGTCTTAAAAGTCTCATTCCTCAAATATTTTGAAAAATCCATCAATGTGCTTCCAGCAGCGCTGCTGACTTAGCTAGGAGCCATGGAGGCCCTTAGAAACACCACCCATGGGAAAAAAGAAAGGACTTAAGATAGCTCACTCTTTGCTAATGCAACCTGTGCTCATCACGAGTTGGAAAACCTAAATGGAACAAACAAGTCTCAAGCACTTTAATGTACCTGAAAGTTTGTAATAATCCATGCTCCTTTCACTCACTTAATAGAAAACCTCCATGTATCAGAGTGAAAAGTGAAGAAAAAAAACCCCACAACCATTATTTCATCACTTTGTTCACCATGACTAGTTTGGAGAGGAAGCCACTGTACATTTTTGCCTTATTTTCGTAACTCCATTTCAAAACATGCCAGTGGTTTCAGGCAGCAGAACTCTGTTACACACACCACCACAAACTCAAATGCAACTGGGGATAACAGGGCTCCTCAGCTCCATTTCTAAGAAAAATACGCACTGTCCTGAATCTCCACAAGGCACAATCCTTTCTGGTAGTAAGAGCAGCAGTGCAGAAATGCACCGCTGACTTCATCCATGGGGACAGAAAAGAACTTCCCTCAGCATGCACACAGAATTGACTTCCATTGTTATCAAATTAAACAAATGACAGAGAAAACTGAAATAATTTCCAAGTATAATTCACACACAGAACACAGACCTCTGCAGAATTCCCCAATGAGCTATAAAGCACTGGTGCAAATGAGGTCAAAGGGCTCTGTCCTCCTCTGCGGGAGCACAGGGCTTTGCAGCAAGAAATTCCTACAAAAAAGGCAGTAATCCATCAGCAGCAAAACAAGCCAAGTCCCATGAAACAGGAACCTTTAACCACAGCTGAAGAGATCACTGAAGGGAAACTCTTAATCATCAAATTCAGAATGAAAATGCCATGATTCTTGCATTCTCCATACAAAACAAAGCAGTGGATATGGCCCT